>PVKV010000470.1:0-126620 GCA_004027835.1 Alouatta palliata
TGTGTGTGTGTGTGTGTGTGTGTGTGTGGTGTGGGGGATGGGATCAAGTGAGAAGCCGGGGAAGAGGGTCACTGCTAAGCTTTGGGCTTTACTGGTGAAGAAACTCCAGCCTCCTCTCAGCAGAGGGGTGGTTCTGAGGCTGGCTTGGGGTGTCCCTGGCTCTCATCCTTGCAGCCTCTTCATTTCTCCACCTGAGATCCGGGAGGGAGCGCTGGCAGACAGGCCAGGCTCAGGAAGTTATTTAATACCAGCTTTGCTCCAGAGTGTGTTTCTGACTCCCTGCCACCTCTTAAGTGGCAGTCATTTTAACAAATGTGGCGGTAAGACACAGAGAGGGAAATCACATAAGAAGTGGGGAGGGGGTAAGGGCGTGGAGGAGGGGTGTGGTTTTATTCTCTTGGCAGAAACCTCATCTTCGAGGCACTCAGGAGCGAGAAAGAAATGGAAGAGGAGATCAGCTCAGAGTTCCTCAAAGCCCCTGGAAGGAAGAGGGTGGACAGAAGGGCCTAATTTTTAGGGGCTGCGGCTGCAGCTCCTTCTCCTCCTCCGTGGGAGGGGCCTATGTCCTATGGGGACTTCCGGCTCCCATGGCTGACCAGGTGTTGGAGGGGCAGTCCCATATTCCGCTTTCCAAAAGACTGTCTTCCAAGTGCGTAACAGACAGCTAATGGAAGCCTGGCACTGGCAGCGTGTTTGACCCACGGTGACTGCTGGGCTGCGTCTGTACCGAGGCTGTGGGGTGCCCAGGTGTCTGGCCGCCTGCCTTGCAGCTTGCCAAAGCCCATCCTAGCATCTGGACTGCTGGGGAAGAATGAGCAGATTTGCTAGCAGGGCTAGCCTGCCTCTTCCTTCTGCGGGACCCAGAGAGGAGGAGTCTACCCACTTTCATCCTAGCGTCTTGCACCAGCCCTGGGCCAGGCCCATGCTGAGCCCCGAGGCACAGCCTTGAGAAAACAAAACACCATGATACTACTTCCTTCTTGGAGTTACAGTTGAATGGAGGGAGGCAGGTATTAGACAAATGATCTGCAGCTCAGAGGGTTATCTCAAGAGAAGCAGGCACAGAATTTTAGAAAATGGATCTAATGTAAAGTTTAAAGAAAAATTTATGTATATGAAAATGTGGCTTCCCTAAGGTGGAGAGGGCACAATTTTCCTAAATGGAGTTTTAAAAATTCTAGATTTACCTACTCCCAGGTTTATTGAATGCTGATCACAGCGCAGTGAGTCAAGATTATGCCCCCTGGCTGAGAAGTAGATTCATGGGCCTTGCTGTTGCTCATCGAGGCCCCACGGAAAGGCAAGAGAAGCGAGTTCCGTCTCTTCCCGTCTCCCTCTGCCTGTGTGAGATGAAGATTTGGGGCTCGGGTGGTTTATTTGGAAGGTGACCCCAGGAAGCCTGGGAGGGAGGAAAGCCAAGCACTAGTGTGTCCTCAAGCGGGCTGCCACGTGCTCTTCCCAAGCAGCTGTTGATTTGTTTCTCTATTTGTGCATTTATCCAACATGAGTTTATTGGTGAGCCTCCGATGGGCCAGCCCTGCGGGAGAGCTGGGAAAGTGGTGGAGAGCAGGGCCACCGAGGCCTCTGATGTCCCTGTTGTTGTGGGATGTGTGCGGCTGAACAGCAGCTCTCCCTGTCTCTCCCTGCTCCTGGAAATTGCCCTCTGGAGAGGGGAGGTGGGTCACGTGTGCTGGGAGTGCGTGGTAGGTTCCCTCCGTCCCTGTGGCCATGTTCTTGGCAGAAAAGTCCACTGGGGGGTGCTGGGAAGGAGCAGCTTTTCTCCCCTCTGAGTTGGGTGGAGGTGAGCCTGGGTGGGGTGAGGTGCATGTTAGATGGAGATTAGCTCCATGTGGTATTAAAGGGTAGCCCCACTTCCTGCTCCCAGCACCCAGCTGACACTCTGCCCAACCAGCTACTGACCTCTCCCATGCCCCCTGTCCCTGGGTGAACCTGACCAGGGCCCACTCGCCCTCCTCCTTTCCAGCCCAGAGCAGCTCCCTGGGCCCTGGGGGAGCAGAAGTGGCAAGGGAGTGAACTCATGCCTCCCTGAATCACATCTAGGGTTCATTTTCCAGGGTCATGTTCTGTCTCCCTGGAAATGATCGGTCACTCCTCCCTGCGCCCATCACCCCCATCCCTGAGCTGCAGGCTGTGTCTCCTACACAGGCGACTGATGCCCCTGCCCTGCTCCTGTCACTCACTCAGGACTGCTGTTGCCTGCAGCCTGGGCAGGCATGCTCTGGCCTTGGGGCCCCACCCTGCTGCCCTCTACTGCTCTCTATGTTCTTACCTGCCCTGGGGGGTCATCGGGCAAAGAGGGTGGCACAGCTGGTGTCTCAGTCGAGCTGACACTCTCTGGAGTCGCGCGATATGTCCTGTCTGGCATTAGCTTGTTAATGCTCCTGTTACCTCACTGTGCGGTGAGCTCCTGAAGGCTGGCATTGAGGCTCATTCAGCTCTGTCCCCACAAACCCCCACCTCATTGGTGTTCAGTAAAGACCTGTGGACTGGAACAGGGTCGTTTCCTGCACCACAATGTCCCACAGACCCACAGCGGCCCTCCCAGCCTGGTGAGGGTGTACATGCCTCCGTCCAGAATGCTGGGCACGCCATTCTCACTGCTCTGCCCACCTCTGTGGGTCTCGGGCTTTGCCCTCAGCCGGGCAGCCTGTTGGAGGAATCTTCTAGAGAAACCTGAGCTCATGGTGAGAGCAAATGCTGTGTGATGAAGGCTCCAGGGGCTCCTTTAAGGAGTCTTTTAACCCTCTTCCATTCTCATCACAGGGACAAGGCAGGTCCCACAATCATGTTCACTTTATAGGGGAGAAAACTGAGGCACAGGGTGACTAAGTAGCTTGCTGCTTTCCCTAGGTGGTTCAGCTAGGAAGTGGCAGAGCTGAGATTTGTGTGCTCCAGAGCCAGGCGGTCAGCCCTGTATTACAGACCCACTCCTGTTTCCTGTCAGCCCCAGCCTCCTCCACGGTATGCAGGCCCACAGGACACACGCTGGTTTTTGACTTTGGTAGTGGTAAGGAGGGTGGGGCAGAAGGAGCCCTCGGTACCCAACGGAGTTTGAGATCCTTGAGATTCATAGACAGAGTTTTTGGCCACATCCTCACAGAAGGGTCCCCTGAGTCACGACAGGAGTGGGCTGGCCTCTGTGTCCCGTCACTGCCACCAGGTTATCGGTGAGTTGGGGCCAGGGATTGTCATCTCTAAGGTCTCAGTTTTCTTATACTTAAAATCAGGGAACTGGACTAGGTGATCTTTGAGAGTCCCTTCCGGCTCTGACTTGTGATGTTTCTATGGGGGTGGTTGGGGATGGGGTGGGAAAGCAGGGGAGCCGTACAGCTGCAGCAGCCCTGGGTTTCTCTTGGGCAGTCCTGTGGGGGAGGGAGCAGCACTGTGCCCCTGCATACAGGTGCGTGGGAGCCTTGTTCCTGCATGTGTGTGTCTGTGTGTGTGTGAATGTGTGTCTGTGCGTGGTCTGGAGACCAGACCCTAGTGGTTCTTAAGCTTTGGCGTGCACACACCTCACCAAGGGCTGTTAAAACATGGACTGCTGGGCCCCACCCCAGAGTTTCTGATTCTGAAGATCAGCTGTCGGGCCTAGGAATTCGCATCAAGTTCAGGACCACAGTCTGAGAGTGACTGTTGCTATTGATGGCTTTCACACTGCACTCCCTGGAGTGAGATCAGAGGCGGGTGGTACTCTGTGTAACATTTTTATGAATAAGACTTCTTAGACTGCAAAAAGACAGCATCCTTCCATTCTTGAAGAATACCAACCCACTCCCAAGCACATTCTGCCAGGACTTGTCCTGGTGCTGGGCTCTCTCTCTGTTTCTCTCTCCCCTCTTCTCTGTGCACCCCGGATGTGGTGACTGCCTCTCTCCGGACCTTGGCCTCATGCTCACCTTTCCCACAGGGCTGCACTTGACCTGAGCCTGCCCTGGTCTGTGTGATCCAATCTGTAGTTAAGAGATGAAAACATGCTTATGTGGTACAGAATGCCCTTGCAGACTCGAGTGGATTTATAAAAATGATCTGGGAGGTAGTAAGTCATCCTGTAACTGCATCTCAAGAAGCTTGCTTGGCTCCCACTTGCCCCCAAGGTGTAGTTGAGACTTCTCTCTGTGGCATTCAGAGCTGTTCAGGTTCAGGCTGCAGTGCGTCTTTGGAGTCCTGCCTCCTGTTTCCCCATGGGAATCCTCTGCTCCCCCAAGCAGATCTGCTGTTCGTTCCTCAGACATTCTCAGCACTGTTCACTCTGTCTCCTGATCAGGCCGCTTCCCTGCCTGGAGGGCTTCTGGTCTCCAGTTTGCTCACCTGGGCCCTCTCTGTCACTCCAGTTCCACCTTTGAGGGGTTCTTTGTTGCCCAGACCCATGTTTGTTTGTTTTTGAGATGGAATTTTGCTCTTATTACCCAGGCTGGAGTGCAGTGATGCTATCTCGGCTCACTGCAACCTCCACCTCCTGGTTCAAGCAATTCTCCTGACTCAGCCTCCTGAGTAGCTGGGATTACAGGTGTGCACCACCACATCTGGCTAATTTTTGTATTTTTAGTAGAGATGGGGTTTCACCATGTTGGCCAGGCTGGTCTCGAACTCCTGACCCATGTTTATGGATTATTCTATCTTTCCACTCCCTGGAGCTCATAGTGCTAGCAGCTGCTGTGAGTTAAGCACTGTGTTCAGACCTGGCAGTATACACAGTCACTCATTTAATCTGCACAGGCACTATCTGAGTGGAGCAGTGCTCTCGTTTGACAGATGAGGAAATGGAAGCGAAAAGACGCAAAAACTTGTCGAAGGCCACAGCAGCGAATGACAGTGAGGATTCCAGCTCAGGCTGACTCCAGAGCCCGTGTTCCCATGTTTATTGCAAAAGTATGTGCAAGAGCAAAACCACTGAAAAGAAGCTGAAATGTTATCAGGAGGCATTTGAATCAAGGGCTGACTCATGGCATAGTGATATGATGGGTTCCGGTATGGTAGTTACAGTGAAAACCTCTGTGTAGCAACATGGCTATGTTTTGAAAACGTAATGCCAGTGAAAAATATAAGTTGGAGAGTGACATACCATATAGATACATTAAACATCCCAATGACCGATATAATACATTGTTTATAGACAGAAAGATAAAATCATGGGCTGAACACAAACCAATTTCATAACAATCTTGGCCTCTAGGGATAGAGGGAGGGGAGAGAGGGAAAGAAGGGTATGTACAGGGCTTTTAACTTTACCTGTAATGTTTATGTTCTCTCTGTTTGTAAAGATCTTAGCATTTGACAAAATGGTCATACGCATTAATTCCAGGTGATAGGTAGATAAAATATTTAATAGATAATCCTTTGTTTCTCTTTACTATAATGAAACTTTAGAAGCCCTAAGCAATGAAGATGATTATACTCACTAAATTTATAATTTGAAATAAAAACATTATTAAAATCCTCATATTTCTTGGCTGGGGCTGCCATAAGAAGGTCCCACAGACTGGATGGCTTAAACAGCATACATTTGTTTTTATGGTTCCAGAGGCTGGAAGTCCAAGATGCAGGTGTCGGCAGGGTTGGTTTCTTCTGAGGCCTCTCTCCTTGGCTTGCAGATGGTCACCTTCTCACTATGTCTTTACCTGATCTTCTCTCTGTGTGTCTCTGTGCCCTAATCTCCTCTCCCTATAAGGACAGCAGTTATTCTGAATTAGGGCCAACCTAATGACCTCATTTTAACTTAATCACATCTTTAAAGACCCAATCTCTAAATGTGGTTACATTCAGAGGTACGAGGGGGTCAGGATTTCAACATAGGAATGTTGAGGAACAATCATAAATCAAAAAAAATTGCATGCCTGATGAAATGTAAAAAGCTGCTGTTAGATTTTCTGAGTGCAGAACTCTGCAGAAGTTCATCAAAGCTGACTTTTTCTCTCATTTTCTTTTGGTGTGTCCTGCTGGGAATGCACGAAGCTGCTGCCTCGTTGGTCATGTAAGTGAGAGAGCCCTGTGGAAGGAGCTGCACATTCTTAGATGAAATAGAGGTAGTTAAAGGGAAGGACATGGGCGAAGTCTGAGAAGGGTTCACAGGACAGTTCTGTGTTTTAAATTTAGATCTCAGGTGTAAATAAGCAAAACAACTCACATATGAAGTGCACGATTTCTAGCTCTATTATCAATTAACAAATTATTTCAACAGCTACCACTCAGCATCAGACTTGTGTCAGCAACTACGTTAGACATCCCTCCACCCCCTATACAATGACAATGGGCTGGGACCTTTAGCTCTGGGGATTTGGGTTAGCGGTAAGAAAGAACTTCCCAAAACATGGGTCAGAAAATACGGCTACGGGCTGGGCGCCGTGGCTCACGCCTGTAATTTCAGCACTTTGGGAGGCCAAGGCAGGTGGATCACGAGGTCAGGAGATCGAGATCATCCTGGCCAACATGGTGAAACCCTGTCGCTACTAAAATACAAAAAACAAAAACAAAAACAAAAAAACAACAAAGAAAAAAACAAATTAGCTGGGCATGGTGGCATGCGTCTGCAGTCCCAGCTACTCAGGAGGCTGAGGCAGGGGAATCACTTAAAACCGGGAGGCAGAGGTTGCAGTGAGTCGAGATGGCGCCACTGCACTCCGTCCTGGTGACAGAGCAAGACTCTGTCTCAAAAAAACAAAAGCTATGGAATTGTTTTCTTTGGGACATGTAAATTCATAGGATCTCTCTCATCCCATTATTTTATTATTAAAATCCTCAAACATATAGAGAAGTTGAAAATTTGGCAGTGAATATTCATAAAACTATGCCCTAGACGCTGCAATGAATATTGTACTCCATCCATCCTCTATCCATCCGTCCACCCCTCTGTCCACTTCCTGACTCAGCCTGTTTTTCTGATGCTTTTTGGAATAAGTTTTAGATGTTAGTGTGCTCCCTCTAAGTACTTCAGCATGTATAGCATAAAATTAGAGTTGGATGTTTTCTCATTTCTTTGAGCTAATATTTGTATTTAATGAAATGCATCATTCTTAAGTGTCCATTCTCTGAGCTTTGACAAATGCATGTGCCTGTGGAACCCAAATCCAGTGAGAGGCAGACCATTACCCTCCCCCAGGAAGTTCCCCGTGAGCTTCCCAGTCAGCGCCTGTCATTGCCTCCACAGGGACAGTCACTGTTTCGGGATTTCTTTTTTGTTGTTGCTGTTACTTACTTTTGAAAATAGCATTTATTTTCTTTTATTCTGTAGCTTTCAGAGTACAAGTGGTTTTTGGTTTCATGGGTGAATTTAGTGAGATGAGCACCCTTCACCTGAATGGTGTACACTGTATCCGTTATGAAGGTTTTTATTCCTTCCTTCCTCCCTTCCTCTTCTAAGTCTCCAGAGTCCATTATATCCCTCTATATGTCTTTGCATCTTCATAGCTTCTCTCCTGTGTTGGTATTTTTCTTATCTTTTCTTAAAAAAATTTTTTTTAAATAATAGAGGCTGGAGTCTCACCTTGTTGCTCAGGCTGGTCTCAAACTCCTGGCTTTAAGTGATCCTCCTGACTCAGCCTCCCAAGATGCTGGATTTAAAGGGACAAGCCACAGTGCTCAGCCTGTTTTGGGCTTTTTCAACAATAGATGACTTTTTTCTTCTACAGCTTCATAGAAATGGAACCATAGAATATCTATTTGTCAAAAATGTTTGCGAGATTCATCCACATTGTTACAGACATCAGTATTTGGTTCTTTTTTATTGCTTACTGATATTACATTGTATGGGTAACCTGAGTTTATCCATTCTCTTGTGTTTGGAACAGTAGGTTCTTTCTAGTTTTGGAGTATTATGGATAAATCTGCTATGAACATTCTTGTACAAGCCTTTTTGTGAACATATGCTTTCATTTCTCTTGGGTCATTCCCCGGGAGTGAAATTTCTGAGAGGTTTGATAAATTTATGTTTGACTTTATAAGATACTGCCTGACCTTCTTCCGAAGTGGTTGTAACAGTTTACAGACTAGGACCGTTTTTGATTAATCTGGGTTAGGAGAGACACATTTATATGACTCATCGAAACAGGACCTTGTATCTTTGTCTTGCAGAGGAAGAAATTGAGGGGCAGAGGGGTGGCATCACTTGTTCAAGGTCACCCAACTGGTAGGTGGCAGAGCTGGGATCCTGTTTGATGCAAAGCCCTGGGGGGTTTCTGCTGTGGTGCACGCCTTCTTGCTGCTTTTTGCAGAGGAATGAAGCAGGCAGAAAAAGCAGATGACTGACTTCTCAAGGGCACCTGCTTGTGTCCTCAGCCCAAGGACATCCCCCAAGGGTCCCCTCAGAACTCACGTCTTCTCTCTGACACTGCGACACTGGAAGCCAGGGACGGTGCCATTTGGTGTTCTTTGGCAGGGTTGGGGCCCTCGGTCTCTGGCCTGGGGCTGGGTTGTTTCATTGGGGTTCTCCATTCACCCCAGTTGTGTTGCCCCTCCCAGGGGCTCAGGCTGAGTCTCATGTGCCAGGGATAGATGAATGCCGCTCGAAGAGGGCCTGGTCCCACCAGAAAGGCAACTCCCCTGGGCTTGTGTGTCTTTCCCACAATGGTTTAGCTGCAAGTCCTGGTTGCTGAGTGCTCAGATGTGGGGTCTGAAAAGGTAGAGACCAGTGAGTGTCCACTGGCCCATTCCTTGGTCTGCTGCAGGGTACTGAGAGCAGAGGCCAGCCCCGCCTACAAGACACACGTTTCTGGCCTGGGACCTTACAATTCAGTGGGTAGAGGCTGGCAGTTGATACGTAAGCAAATAAAGCAGTATGATCATGTCAGGAGTAAGAGGTCCCATGAAGGGACTCAACAGAGTGCTCTGTTATGAGGTGTGATGGGGAGGTGAGAAGGCTGCCTTGATATAAGGGTAGGGCAGCTGGGTTCTTGGAGACGGAGACTGTCCAGCTCCTGTCTGTCAGTAAGAGAGAGTCAGAGCTTCATGAGAACTGGAGCCAGAAGCTTCCAGGCTCAGGGCAATACCAGTGCAGTGCGTCTCAGGTTGGAAGGGGCTAGAAGTGTGTTGGGGGCTGGATAGGAGTCCCTGGGCGCTGGGTGCACTGGTGGGCGTGGGAGGTTGGAGAGGTCTGCAGGGACTAGATCTTGTAGGCCACGGGAAGGGGTTAGATTTAAAGCCTAGCAAAATAGGAAGTCCCGGAAGGTTTTTCCTTTTAAACAGGAGATTATTCGACTTACAGCTGAAGAGATGGGTACAATGGATGTGCTGGAGAAAGAAGCACTAGGGTGTATGGGTTTTTCTGAGGGGGTACTTAATCCAGGCTGGGTATGCAGAGAAGCTTCCCAGAGGAAGGGGCAACCAAGCTGGAACTGGAGGGATGAGGTGGCATTAGCCACATGGAGGGGACAGAGGTGATAGAGGGCTAGTCCAGAGCAGGGAGGAACGTGAGGACAGCCCTTTCAGCAATGGAGAAGGCAAAAGTTCATTCTGGCTGGGGAAGTCGAGAGGGGACAGACTGTGCCAGGCACAAGGGATGTGGGCTTCTTAGAGGGATGGCTGGGGTTTAATCCTGCTTATCTTTGTCCTTCCAGTGTTTAGCGTATGCCTGGCTATGTAAATGCAGGGCTGATGCATACATGAATCAATGAATGAATGAAGGAGAATGAATGAATGAAGGAAGAGAGCTCACTCTGGAGATGTGTAGGCTGGGGGGCTTTTTGAACGTCAGAGGGGCTGAGGGACAGCCTTGGGTCCTGAGGGGGTAGATGTGATTGGACTGGGGTGCTGCCCATCACCTCCTGATTGAAGGTCCAGGATGCCTGGCTGGCTGGCCTGGCACAGGAAAGTGACTGTGGACCTCCTTCGCCACGAGAAGAAGGCCTAGTCCCGCTCGAAAGGCATCGAGGTACATGGTGGCAGGAAGGGACTCAGCTCAGGAATGCCACTTGCTAAAATATATTTGTTTATTCAGAGATTTAATTAACATGTTTAAATATTAAAGAGTAAACAATGTGTGTCTAGTGGGACTCAACATTTACCAACAGTTCTGACTTGTTTAATGATTTGTTTTCACAGTCCTGAGAGTCATGTTTCTGGCTTTGTTCTAGGAGACCAGGGGGAGTAGACATTCTCTTGGACAAGGCAGGGATGGGGGGAGCAGATGTCAGGGGAGGAGGAGCAAGGTGTATGGAGGAAGGGGGCAGGGAAGGAAGGGAGGATAAGGAGGACTGTGAGGAGAGGGAGGAGAAGAGAGCAGTTTTCTGAAGAGGTGGAGCTCTCCAGGCAAAAGAAGCAATGACATTGTATTTGGTTTTTGCAAAGGAGAGTTTTGGAGTTTCAGGACAGTGGGCCAAGGCTGCAACTTAAGGAGGCCTGTGGCAACTAGGAAGTCCTTAGAGGGGAGTCTCTGCAGCTGGGGATTAGAGGGTCTTAAGGTTTGCTCTTTGGAGGATGCTAACTATGGTTTCAGTGTGCTAACTTTTGTAACCACTTCTCCTCATGATGCCTAAAGAGCCTGCAGGCTGCGAGATAGCAGCCCATTCCCTTGCCTTCACAGGGATGGAAGGATATGGACAGATAATAAGACCCCCAGCCGCCACTGCAGGTGGAACTGTGTGAAGCTGGAGGTGTTTCACAAGCCATCTGCATTATAATATCTCTGCAAATGAAGTCCTGGATGCTGAGAGATTACACTGGGCGAGGGGGTTATTTATTGGCAATGTGCTCTATGGTTTTAATTTTTTCTTTTTGCTTATTCAGGCTTTGGCTCCAGAGGAAAATAGCCTGGGGTGGCTCCGAAATAGATTCTCTCTGCCCCATTAACTTATTCAGTGAGTTTAATGGTCCCTTTTCCCCTCAGCCTTGAAGCCATCATTAAAAGGCAGAGATTTATAAAAGCAAAGACACTGAGCTTTAGTCAAACTTTCACTCTGGGCTGGGGGGAAGGTTGGGGTGGGGGCGCCCCCTCAGCCCCACTGCTGTGAGTGGGCCCAAGTCCCTCAAGACAGGAGCTGTGGGCTGGGGGATAGGTTCCTGGGTGTGTGGGGATAGTGACATCACTCCACAAAAACTCTTTAGGGTTGAGTGATCCCAGCTTCTCACAGCTCTCCCAGGGCAGGACTGTCATGGGAGTCACTGAAGGCCCAGAGGCTGAGTTTTCTGGGGTCCTCAGTAGGCTTCTGGGGCCTTTTCTTGGTACATCCCATTGCCCTACTCCTGGCCACTCACTGCCTGCTTTGGTTCAGTTGACTGCAGATCAACTCCTTGGAAGTCACTTCATGGAGGGATTAACTTGTCAGACTTGCCAGCCAAGTGTGTAGGGGACCAATTGCCCAAATGACCAGTGAGCAAATGGCCAAAGGAAAAACAACCACATTTACCAAAACTTTGATTTAAGGAATATAATTACTGAATCAAGCCAAGTTAAGCCAGTCTAATCCAGGGCTGTTCAATTCAGTGCAGTCCAATTCAATCCATTTCACTTCCTCCATTATTTGAGCATCTGTGCTGTGCATAGCCAGAAACTGCAGAGGGTACAGCAGAGGAATGAACCAGGCTGGGAGCAGATTGGACAAGTGCACCTGTTCTGCGAAAGAAGGTGGATGTGATGAGTGAGGTGGCCATAGAAGGGGAAGCAGTGGGGTGAGGTGCGGTGGGTATTAGGAAAACTTTGAGGATGGAAGCAATATAGGGGAGTCCCTGGCTGCACAGGTAGGATCTGGATAGGGAGGAAGATGAGGCAGGACATTGCAGGCAGAAGGTGCAGTGCACAGCCAGAGTGCCCAGTGGGGTGGGGGAAGTGCAAGGTCCCCCATAGACTAGAAAGTAGGGAGCATGGAGGGGCCATGAGAGGCCACAGATGAGCTATGGGATTCACTTGGGGAGGGTCTGTTGGGCTGAGGCCTCTGTACCTTGTCTGGTTAGTGACTGGAGTTGTTGAAGGTCTAGGAAGACAATCTTAAAGAAAGTTCAAATGGCTTAAAAAATTTAAGTATCTTTGTTAATGGAAACTTGAAAATAGTGAAAAGTAGAAGATAGAATGAGAAATCGCTCATCCAGCAACCAGGAGAAAATCCCCCATACTCTGATGGCTTTCCTTTCAATCTGAGAGTAGGGTTGATTCTATAGTGCGGTTGGTACTAGAGTCACAAGGTCACAAGTGATCTCTGGAAAGTCTTTAAACCGCCCTTGAGTGGACCCGAGTATGTTCACTGTGAAGAACACAGGAACGAGGCCAGGTGGGGTCCGGCGGATCCAGCACTTCCCTCACGCTGGTGCCGATGGATGCTCCCATTGAGTGAAATGGAGGCAGAAGCATCAGCATTTGAAACCTGGTTATTTCTCTTCTCATTTTACCTGGATGCATAGAGCTAAATTTGCGTAGACTCAATGCGTAAGCTAAAGGAGACCATTGCATTTGTGTGTGTGTGTGTGTGTGTGTGTGTGTGTGTGTGTGTATTTACATGAGCAATTATTTTTAATCTGTGTTTCAAGAAGGAGAATCTGAAAGTGACACAGATTGAGGAAGAGGAGAAACAGTGGAGAAAGAAGACAGGAGGCAGTTTCAATGGCTCCGAATGGGTGATGTGGGTGGGAGGCGAGGGAAATGGAGTGGAAACATATTTCAAAGCCTATTCAAAAATTTTAAACAGCGCTGATTACATGTGTCGAGTGTGAGATATGGAAAAGTTAAGAGGAATTAAAATGTCCAGAACTTGGGTGAGAGGGGGAACAGTGCTGCCTTTACCAGGAATTGGTTAGGGGGAGAGGTCTGTGACATCTCTTTGGAACACATTGAGTCGATGGTGCTTGTGAAAGATGAATAGCATGCAGGTTAGAAATGGTCTGGAGCAAGACATCGTCCTCTGATAAGCAGACCCATCTTGGTTAAGTTTATCAACACAAGAAACCAGCAAGAATAGCTTGTCAAAGAAGCTGGGGTCAAGACTTGGCCGTATTCTGAGAGCCCATTCATCCAGGCCACCAGCCAGTTTTCTCCGTGGTGTCCGCTGACTGGCATGTCTTCAGGAAATGGACTTTATCTTGTGAGAGCTTTGTTCATATTGGCTCAAAAAACATTTTACTTTTGTCTTTATTTTCAAGATTGTTTTGTCTTTTATGTTTCCTCTCCCCAACCCACTCTTCTCACCAGTTCTGTAGGTAGGATTGTGCCCCTGTACCTGAGAACAGGTATACTACATGCTAATAGGAGGCGGCCAGATGTTGGCTCTCTGATAGAGTGGCAAGAAGATTGATTGGTACATGATTCTTATGAATAGTGGGAAAAATTAAAACGATTAAAATTAAAATGGATGGCTTTTCACAATAACTTTTTGCTCCTCCCTCTTTGAGGAAAGCTGGCCAGATTTTTTTTGTTCCATTTTATAGAGAGAGCAAATGACTTATTTAAGATCCACCTGTCTGTTAGGGGGCAAACAGGGCCCTTCCTGCAATAGCCAGCCTTCCACGATCATGATCTCTGAATCCAAAATGAGAACATGTGCTCTGCAGAGGTGAGCATGCTTCTGGGCACAACAAGTTTCCATACATGAACTTTGAGGCATCCTAGAAAATTCAGGCCTCTTATCCTGGTGGATGAAGTACTTATAATGATGATGATGACTGACAGCAACAGGAAGAAGAGCATCACCCAAAGTGGGTGTTATGTGCTGAGCACTTCTCTTTCAGTGACTTTAATTTAATTACAACTGAACAAGGTAGGCATTATTCCCACTTTTTAGATGAGGAAACTGAGGCCATGAGAACTCAGGTCACATGGCCAAGGTCATCCAGCTAGCAACACTAATTAGATTAGAGCCCAGAGCAACTGCTCCCAGCCCTGTAAGTTACAGAAGACAGTCTAGGCTTTCTCTGGACTCGTAGTCCAGACTACATCTGGAGGTGGTGACCACCTGGTGCTACCAGTTCTGTACAATGGCTGCATTATGACTTGGTTAGATTTTGCAAGTTGGAACAAAGGCTCCCGACATCAGTTCAATGAGAAATTCTGCTCCATGCTCCCTGGGCTACATTGATCCATTCACCTTGTGTAAAATAACCATGTGGGGAACTAGATAAAATATTTGTACCATTGATTGCTTTATTTCACGTGGATGGGAGGTGGGAGTGAGCAAGTGCCCATGAGCAGGTGAAGGAGGCTGCACCTGCCTATATGCAGAGTGGCCAGGGCAGAGCCTCAGGGATGCTGGTACCCTGAGGACATCGCCTGTCACATCCAGATCTCACTCTGACAAGAGTTAATTGGCAGGCGCTTCTGAGGATCCCTTCTGGTGACAGACTACGTTAGTTGCAGACCAGGGTATCGTCTTTTGGATGGGAGTGACTCAGGTGTCCGTCTTGAGGATGACGTAGTCCTTCCTCACATCTTCGAAGGCTCACATGGAAGATTTAGTAAAGTGCATGGTCTTTCCACTCATTGAGTCACTCAACAAGCATTGGGATGTAACATGGAGATGCAGATTGGAAAGATACTGAGTGTAACGGTCAGGCAGATTTGATCCCAGTTCTCCTCATGGGCTCTAGGATGTCGGATAAGTCACGTAACCTCTTCAAGCTTCAGTTCCTCCTGGAAAAACAACCCTCATCCCACAGGGTGGTGGTTAGAGTTGAATGCCATTATGTATGTAATCAGACAGGCTTGCATTTGGCTGCAAGTAACTGAAAACTGGCTTAGTGGCTTAAACATATAGGGGTTAATTTTTCTGATGAAAATTAGACAACGGGAGATTGGCTGGTGTTGGTCCAGCGCTCAGCTATGTCAAAGGTGGAGTCTCTGCCATTCTCTTGGCCTTTATTTCATGGTTGCAAGGTGGCTGCAGCCAAAATGTCCTGTTGAGGGGCAGATAGGAACAGGGAGGGGTAAGGAATGACCCATCAGCAAAGGAAGGAGTTCCCAGAGGTCCTCCAACAACGCTCCCACCCTTAGACTTCTGCGTATGGCACAGGCTTCAAACCTGGCCATCTCTTCCTGCCAGGGAGGCTGAGCAGATGAACATGTGGCTTTCAATCTCTATGGCAAGGTGAGGTGAAGTGGGCGGAAGCTGGAGGAGCTTAGGGGGGTGCTGCCGTATCTAGAGAGCTTGTTGGCTTGCAGACCTCCAGTTTCCCTCTCTTACTGTGTGAGAAGGTTTGTGGAAGTTACTTTGAAGATCACAGTGATGACCCCCATAGACAAATACAATACAGGGGAGGAGATGAAGAGTACTGGGGCCATGTGCTGTGGGTTTTCCTGGAGGAGGGTCTGTTTCTGCCCAGGGGAATTAGGAAGGCTGTGGCACGATCTGAGTGGTGGGTCCCAACTGAACAGGAGGCCGAGGGTGGGAAGGGGCAGCAATTGCCACAGCTCCACAGGCTGAGTGCAGGTATAGACATGTCCTTTATGCATTAGGGGGTAGTATGGGGGCAAGTGGACTGATAGGATGAGACCCATGTTTCAGGAAGACTGAGCCGTAGCTGCCAGCCATAGATTGGAAGTAGCAGACACCCACAGTGGGGAGACCCACTGGGAGGTGCAGAATCTTCTCCAGATGGAGGGGTGAAATTTTGGATATAGGAAGAGGGGTTGGGGGAGAGAAATGGCAAGGAGGTCAGAGTGGCAGGATTTGGGCTGAGGGGGCATGCATGGATTCTGAGTGCTGGGATTTCCAGTGGGGAGCCCAGGAGAGAGGGGACTGACGTGCCCACAGGAATAGGAAGGTCAGCAGGGCATGGATATGAGGAGGAAAAGCATGAGTCTGGTTTCACACATTGGGTTTAGATTTGGCCTGTAAAACCAGAGGCAGATGTCAGCTGGTGGTTAGAGTTTCTGGGCTGGCCTTGGGCATAAAAACCAGGCCTGCAGGTTTGTGAATTATGTGTCTAGAGGTGAAGGCCAGAGCCAAGGATGTGAGTGAACATGAAGAATGGAGGAGGGCCAAGGTGAGAACTCTGTTTCTATCTGGATGCGGGAGTAAGGAGACAGGACCTGCTGGAGTGAACTAACATGGGAAATGTCTGGTGCTGCTGCCAGGGACCTGCAGCTTCTAGTGGGAGGGAAGTGGTCAGTGACCTCAGAAACCCAGAACTGAGGAGGGTAAAGGGGAAGGGAGGAACGGGCCGTCAGTGTTCCCCTGAGCGTTTGGTTACCAGGTGTATTAATCTGCTGCTGCTGCTTCTGTAACGAAGTCCCACAGACTGGGTGGCTTAAACAGCAGAAGTGTATCTCTCACCGTTCTAGAGACTGGAAGTCCAAGGTCAAGGTGCCAGCAGGATTCCTCGAGCACCTCTCTCCTTGACTGGCAGATGGCAGCTTTCTTGCTGCCCCTTCACGTGGTCGTCATTCTGCATGCACCTGCCCCTGATGTCTTTCTTTTCTTCTATCCAAATTTCCTCTTACAAGGACTCAGTCAAGTCACATTGGATTAGGGCCAACCCTAATGACCTTATTTTATGTTAATTACCTGCTTAAAGGTTCTGTCTCCAAATACAGTCACACACCAAGGTGTTAGGGGCTAGGACTTCCACGTACGAACTTCACACTGGGGGCGGAGGGTGGCTAGGAATCAGCCCCTAACACCAAGGGAGGGCTGGTGATAGGTTGGCGGGAAATGTAGCTTTTTAAGGATAATGAGGGCAGAAGAAGCCAGTGGATGGGAGAGCCTGAAGGAGCAGGAGAGACTGTTGGGGGAGGAGGCAGGGCATGGAGAGTTTGGGGGAGAGAGTAAGAGGTGCAAACTGAGGCTGGGATTTCCTGGAAGGCTGGGGCACCATTGTTCATCTCTGTCCACAGAGCCTCACATTCTGCTGAGTTTTGGATAAATAAAAGCATCCTCTATCTCTGCAAAAGGAGGGGAAGTGGAAGAGGTGAATGTGCAGATGCATTCATAAAGTGGAAAGAAGTTGAGAGCTCAGGTCAGATGTTCTAGATCTTCTCAGCAAGATACTTAACCTCTCCGAGCCTCAGTTGCCTCCTCTGTAAGATGGTGATAGCACCCTTCCTTCATGGGGTGATTGAGAGGATGGAGTAAGATAATTTCTGCGAAACACTTGGCCTGGTAAAACACTGCTTGATACATGCTAGGGGCTCTCTACAAGTTGAGTGTGATGATTGTTGTTACTTTTACTAATTATGGAAAAGGACATAGGATCATGTGAGTGTGGGCCCAGGGGCGGGGGCGGGGGTTTGATGATTTGCATCAGGGGCCGCACAGCCCAGAGATGGCTCAGTGCCCCCTCGGGTATGCTAGGACAGAGGGTGGCAGGGGCCTGAGGACAAGGAGAGGGGACTTGGGAGGCCGGGCTTCCCTGGCCTCTGGAACAGTTTGTGTCTGATACTTCAGAATCCAGACTGTTCTCCAGGAAGTGTGTTAGGACTGGAGACCCACCCAGCTGTGGGTCATCTCACTGCCCTTCAGTGTGCAGCCTTCCCCAGCAGCTTAGGGCTGCCTTGTGGACTGCTGGTGGCCTGTTTGTTACCCACTCGCACCATCCAGTCGGCACTTCCTGGGATCTACCCTGAGGGACCCTCTTCCTGGGATCCCACTTCCTGGGATCTACCCTGAGCCACCCCAGTGGCTGCAGCCTCTGGGGTGGAGGAGATGGCAGGTGCTGAGGGCATTGGAGGGCAGGGATGAAGAGAGAGGAACCCATGGAAGGGATCTTCCTGGGGCAATCGGCAGGTGCTGCCCTGGACGTAGGACACTTGGTCCCAGAGCTGGAGACGTAGAGATGGTCTGGCTCACTCCCCACATTCTATGGATGAGGAAACTGAGGCTGGAAAGGAACACGACTTGCCTGGAGTTGCACAGTGGGGACATCACATAGTGAAGACTCCTACCATGCCTTTGACTTCATGGCCAGGGTTCTCTCGACTTCTGGGCTGCTTCCTGAGATTGCCCTTGGCTTGTCACCTCAGCCTTTTAGAAGGGCCACCTCTCCAGGGTCTGGGGTCTGAGCAGCTCAGGGCCAGAGGCAGCGGCAGGTTGTGCACTGGGTAGTGGGTGACTGCTAACTGCAGCTTATTGGATCCCCAAGAAGGCATCTGTGCCTTGTTGTTCCGGCCCTTCCTTCAGTCTCCTCCCATCCCTCCTCCTGCCTTCTGTGAGGTGTGGTGTACAGGGCTGTCAGGGGTCCCTGAGTTTCTGGAGAGGGCTTAGATCTGGTCTGCGTGGATCCGGGTGGGAAACATCAGCACTGTCAGAAGAGGGGAAGTGGGCTGTGCCTGGCTGGTCCTGATCATAGTGATCCTGCTTTGTGTATCGAAACTGTGGATGACTTAAACGGAGATGTCAGTCGGGAGAGAAGCTTCCCATGCCCTACAGCCCCACCCCGCACCCCATGTCCTGGACTCTTCATCCCACTTCATTCATCTGCGGCTTGCTTTGGGAGCCTTCTCTACTCTGAGCAGCATCCAGGGGTCCCTCCTACAGAATGTAGAGGCTTCTTGGGGTTTGCAGAAAGGAGGTGGGGATGGGTGGCTTCTGCAGCTCTGACTGGTTGGTCTCTTTTAGGATCAGGGTGGTGCAGAGGGTGTAGCCCCTGCTCACCCTCGCCTAGCTTGAGCCCAGTATTTGTGCAGAAATGTCTTCTTTCACTCAATCAAAACCCCACTCAAAACAACCCCATCAGCACACGGGTAGAAATTCACGGGGGTGTCTTGACATGCCCCTTTCAGTTTCATGTTGGGATTCTTTCCCTTTGATTTTTCCTGCCATCACCCTCTGGCCCAGAGGCACACTCCCCTACCCACCACCCTGTGAGAAACATCTTTCCCGCAATCTCTTGGTAGCGGCTGGCATCTAAAAGAAGAGAACTACTAAGGGAACTTACTTCACTAACTACTAAGGGAAAATAAAGTGGAGCTCATTATGGGAAAATCAAAAAGCAAACAGGATCAAAATAGCCCACGTTGCAAAGCAGCGGGTCGCAGTCCTGCACCAGTGACGCCCTGATCCCCAGGGTTGGTTTGATTCTCCAGCTCCCGTGCCCGGAGTGAGGGCCTTGTGCACATCTCTGCCACGCTGCCTGCTTCCACGTGCCAGGATAATTTATGTAGCTGCCTCCCTAATGAGACAGGGACACCTCAAGGTCAGCAGCAGCCTGTGCCTTATCAACCTTGCTGTGCCGGAGTCACGGCACTCCTGGTAGGTAGCTGGGCGGTGCGTTCCTGCTGTAGAAACAGTGTCACAGGCCAGAAGCAGCGTGGGTGAGAAGAATGACGACAGTCGTGATAGATCCCGATGACTGAAGTCTTCACAGGTTCCAGGCCCTGCTATGGGCTTCATAGAAATGATCTCACAAACAATGACGACAACTTATCTAAAACTGGAATTAATACTGTCATTAGCTTCATCGGACAGAGGAGGAAACTGAGGGTCCATGGTTCGTAATGTGCCTGAAGTCCCCTCAGCTGGGAAGTAAAGGAGAGAGTATTTAGACCCAGCTTGTTCAGGCCTCAAAATGCAGCCTGTGTGGGACTTGACTGCACGTGCTGGGCATGTTCTTCTCATGCTGGGAAATAGGGCCCTGAAGATTCCTTATGACTTGCTCTCTAGGCCTCAGACTCTGCAGGCCAACTGTCCAGCCTGCCCGAGTTGCTCTCTTTCAGATCGAGGTTCAGAGCTCTGGTGCCTGGTCCAGGGCTGGCCCCTCACCTTGCAGGGAGCATGCTGATCTGAACTTGGAGCCTCATCCTTCTCAGCCCCATGCTCACACAGGGGCCTTCGGACACTGTGTTGTCCTTAGGACGAGAGGCCCAGGCCTGTTGTCTTAGATGATCTACGTCAGCTCTAAGATCACCAGATCAGAACACAGGTCTCCAGCCTGGGGCCTTCCTCACTATATGGGTGCTGCCTGGGGTGTTGCCTGGAGGCCAGCTCTCCTCCTGTTAACTCTGCAATTCCCAGTGAGCGACAGAATGAATGCCATCTCACTGCCCCCTTCTTGCCCCTAATTCTACCTCCCTTGCCTGGTAGTCCCTTTGTTCTTCTGCCTCTGGAGCACTGCCTCGGTTTCTAGCCTCTACCCTGGGCCGAACTTTCTAAGTCTTCAGCTCCTACCTTGTGAATAGCAATCATGGCCAGCCAGCATTGTGCTTTTAATGTGCAGTAACCCGCTGAATCCTCCTGTGGCCCAAGGAGGTAGATGGTATTATTTATGCCCATTTTATATATAAAGAAACAGAGGAACACCCTGAAACGTTGAGTACTTTGTCCAAGACCATGGAGCAATAAAGCGGTGGCATTGTGTGGGACAGGGCTCTCTTACATCCGTCAGTGCTGCTCCTTACCTAGGGCTGCTTTTGGCCCCTGGGCAAGCCAG
This sequence comes from Alouatta palliata, assembly GCA_004027835.1. Taxonomy (NCBI): domain Eukaryota; kingdom Metazoa; phylum Chordata; class Mammalia; order Primates; family Atelidae; genus Alouatta; species Alouatta palliata. Next base: position 20,296 of record PVKV010000470.1, read on the forward strand.
GCTCTGCTCTGCAGTCTTTGGCCCCCAGGAAATTCCCCACAGGCCCACCCTCGCTGCCCACGGCCTTTGCCTTCTCATCCCTGGTGCTGTCTTTGCCTGCCAGCTGGTCCTTCTGCCTCCAAGCGCATGGGCAGAGAGGGGCTCTGGGGAGGAAAGGAGCAATGAGGCAGCAGGGGGCACAGCTGTGACCAGCGGCCAGCCCCTTCCTCCAGCACTCACGCCTGGTGACACAGGCCACTGCGTCCTCCCGGGTGACCTGGTGTGACGCTTTGCCCTGGCCAGCTGGTCAAGGACGTTCCACTCGGCTGGTTTGGAAGAGGTCACTGTCTGCCCTGGAGCCTCTGTGCTGTGGGTGTTCCAGCTGGAGCGGCTGACATCTGCCTTCTGCCCAATCCCACCCACCTCCCGAGCCCGCAGCACTGGCTGGAGGGAACATGGAGACAAGCGCCTTCTCTCCGCTGCCACCCACCCTCCTGCCAGCCCCACCACCCCATCTCCCTCCTCTCCCTCCTTCCCCACTGCTTGGTTTGAGCTTGGAGGGCGCTCAGTGCAGTGTAAGGCAGTCCAGAACCTCGAAAGGATCCTGTGGGTTCCTCGGGAACCCCTTGGTCTCACTTGGCTGCTGCCTGACTGTGGGATGTTCAGTGAGTTATTGAGCCTCCCTGGGCCTCAGTTTCCTAATCTGCTGTTAATAATGGCACTTGCCTCCTAGGGTGATTGTGAGAATTCCAAGTGCCTAGCATAATGCCTGGCACCCACACTCCAGAAGTGGGCACTCTGGTCACAGATTACGGCTGTGACCTCCGGGAAGCAGTCAATCACATCGAAGTGCCGATACTCAGCTGTCTTTGATCCACGAGAGTGGCAGTTTTGAATACTTCCATCGCGTAACTGGACAACTAAACCTCTTGAGCAGGTCTTGGAGCTCTGTGTGCCTCAGTTTCCCCATCTATTGAATGGAAGTCACAGACTGTTTCGTGAGATGACTATTCTGCGTTCTGTGTGAAATGTTCTGGAAATGTGTTCCATACACTGAAATGGATGATTAAAATGAGGGACATATCTTTAAAAAAATTGTGATTGTTGTATTATTGAAAGGCAGCTTCAGGGTTAGCATAAACTCTGGATCCTGCCTGAATTTGAATCCTAGAGCTGCTTTTTGTGTCAGCCATGTGACCTTGGCTAAGCCATTGAACCTTTCTGTGTCTATTTCCTGTTCTGTAAAATGGGAATAGTAAGAGTACCTGCTGTATAGACTTGTCGTGAGGTTTGAGCATGGGTGATGCCCACATTCAGGACTAAGGTGAGAGGAATGTGTAGGTGCATGAATGTCTTACAGCTGGACGCTGGGATCTGTACTGTGCCTGTGTCACAGAGAATCTGTAAGTTCAGACCCGCGTGCTTTCCGGTTAGTTGGCAAACAGCCCCTCTGTACCACCTCACCAGCAGGGGCTGCAAAGTTTGCTTTCTAGCTCATGCTTTGAGACATGACAGGCCTCTGTGGCCAAGAGATTCCAGTTGCATGTAAGGTGTGCAAGAAGCCCTCGTTCTGGTGGTTATCTCTGCAGGGCCACATAAGCTGTATTGATAAATTAATCTTGCATTGTTGGGACTAAACAGCCCTGCAGTTTTCCTATTGTGCAGCCTAATCTGTCTCAACAGCTGTGTCATTAGTTTATGTTTGCTGTAATCTAGTCAGGTCCATGTGAGCCATTAAACAAGCCCCCTCTCCTGCCTCCTCATTCATCCATCACTGCGGGACTGGCCTCAGTATTTTTTATCCTAGCCTGGACTCTCTGTTGGATGGGGGCAAACTCTTAGTTTTATTTTATTTTTGTTATTTAATTTTTAACAATTTTTTTTTGGTAAAAAAAAAAAAAAAAAAAAAATGGAGGCAAGTTTCTACCATGTTGCCCAGGCTGGTTTCAAACTCCTGGGCTTAAGGGATCCACCTGCCTCAGCCTCCCAAGTGTTGGGATTGCAGGCATGAGCCACCGCACCTGATAGTAAACTCCTTGTTGAAAAAGTGAGCATTACATCGGGGTCAGGCTGCTTGGCTCTGCCCCTGATATTCGCTAGCTACTTACTTGGTAACATGGTTAAAATCGTTCAGTTATTTTTCCCATCTTTATTGATTTTTTTTTATGAATTTGTAATGACATCAGAAAATACCTAAGGTGAAATATTAAGTGAAGAAAAGCTAGGATTCAAGTCGTGCATCCATCATCATTTCATCCTTTAAGAATGAAGATGTGAGAAAATGCTCCCACGCTGAAGATGGTTACCTCTGGGAGCCGTGATTGCCAGTGACTTTAATTTTCTTTATATGTTTTCGGTTTTTGCAGACTTTCCACAATATGTCTGTATTACTTTATAACCAGGAAAAGAGTAATTGAAATTAATCAGCATGAAGTCCACCAGCAATAGAGTTTCCTTTGTAAAATGAAAGCACTGGACTAGATTCCCAACCCTGGCTGTGTTCCAGAATCAGGAGAGCTTGTTAAAAATGCAGAAAACTGAGCCCCATTCCAAGGGATTCTGAGCCTGTACTCTGGGGTGGAGCCCAGGAATCAGCGTTTTTGAGACATATTCCCTGGAGGTTCAGATGCATCTAGAGTTTACATCTCTGGATGGGATGATCTCTTGGGACCTTTCTGCCATGATCACTTCCTATGGAGGTATCCTATTTTGAGTGGCTTGCCTGTGGGGTGGGAATGGGGAGTCCCGTGGCCAGCCACTCCTCTGGCTTGAGAGACAGGTCTTTTGGATGCTCCTGCTTTCGCTGGGAAGAAGCTGGCTGCAGGCGTTTGTGGCCATGGGCAGGAAATGGCTGGCTTGAAAGCTGTGTGGGCTCCTGTGACTGCCTGGAAAGGGGCCTTCCTCTCGCCAACATTTCCCAAGAGCCTTCCAGGGTTGGGCCTCTTCTCATCTCTGATCCATTTCACGCTCAACAACTCACACTGGACCTTGCTCTCACGATTTTTTAGATCTGAGGCCTCCAAATTTAAGTGACTTGCTGGCATCACACAGCTACTAAGTGGCAGAGCCTGGATTTGAACTCCTATCTGTACCTGCAAGCCCATGGCATTTTCTCTCCAGCAGGCTTCACTGGGGGGCTGACGTACAGGATTCTGGCTTGGTGGCCTTTGAGGTTTTGGTCGTTCTGAGTAGGGGAAGCTACGATTTTCCTGTGGCCTATCACCCCTCTCCTTGCCTACGGTAGGATCCCTGCCATGGGACTCCCCCGGCCCCCAAAAATACATGAGCAGCTGATTTGCTTGGGGAGCTTTTTAAGTGTCCCTACGTGTGGCTCAAAGCCATGGTGGTCATTGTCATTTCTGCTGCTGGCATTCTTTTTCATTTATTTTATTTTATTCTAGTCTGCTGATTATGTCTTCTTTTAAACCCAAGCTTATTAAATTGTAGTCTGATTTACTTGGGGATTTTCTCCGGGTATTTGAAGCTCTTTTCTCCTGTCAGTCAATAGCTGTGCTTTTGGCTGGGCCAGTAGAAGCTAAGAGAGGAGGGGGTAGGGGCTTTTCTGGGTTTGGATGCAAGTTTCCCAGTGAGAACTGTGTGACCTTGGGCGAGCCATTTCGCAGACCTTTGTTTCACCATGCGTGCGGAGGGGATAACGCTGCCTCCCTCAGAGGGGTGCAGAGAGCATGGGCCAACATGATTTAATGCACTCAGTGCAGGGCCTGGCACTCAGAAGTGCTCAGTGTGTGTTAGGTGCCACCATCAAGATTCTTCGAGTCTCAATTTTGACCTCCGCCACCTCTGGAAGCCTGGACAAGTTCCCACCAGAATGTACTGTTCTGGAAATGGAAGTGTGTGTCCACAGCTGGACTAGTAGAGGTCTGGGTTTAGGGTTTAGTCTGTTTCATCCAGGGAGAATGACTGTTTCTTCCAGAAGTTAGCTCAGTGTGAGAAAAGCAGGACTGGTTCTGTTTTCTCTGGTTTTGTTTGGTTCCACTGCTAATAGGCAATGAGGCCAGGAGTCTAGCCTTCTGCCCCAAAGGGCCCAGCCCTGCACAGCGAGGGGCTCTGGGATGCCCCGTCACTTGCAGCATTCCAACTGTTGGCTGGGACTTTTCCTCTTGGCCCGTGTCTGTGGGTTTCAGGGAGCTGTCAGTTTCTTAGCAGACAGCCCAGTTGTACCCAAACAGCCACACAGCTGGCTGGAGAGGTTTAAACTTAATTTGCTGCAGGTCAAAGGGATTTCAAGCCTCTCCTGTCCTTTTTCATTGATTATTTTGCTTTGATATTGAAGGGGGAAGTTAGACTCTGCTAATGGGCTTCCCTCTCTGCCCAGGCAGGTGCCATGCTACACATGTAGGTGTGCCTCAGGCCCTCCCCAGCCTTTCCTTCATGCATGCCGATTGTTATTTACATATTTCCCACCGGTCTGTGGCCAAGAGGTTGCCTCCTGTCATCGTTGCTAGGGCTGTTGCTATGGCATCTGTCATCCAGGCTGTGCTTTGAGAGGACAGGTGGGTGGTCCCATGCCCTCAGTACAGACGGTCCTTGGCACTGGGATGGAGGAAGGCCTTGAAGCAGATACAGGCTGGGTCGACAAACAGGTGGATTTGGATGAGAACAGAGAACTCTTAGGCCAAGGGAGCCTTGGGCACTCTTAAAGCTCCACCTCTCACAGGGGTTAATGCGGAATCAGAGCCTCCTGCGACCGGAGCAGATGCAGCTGCTGATGCCGGGGGTGATGTCATTGAGCTTTTGGGCAGCTCAGGAAATGGTGCAGGGAACAGAAGCAGCACAGTCACCTGTGCCTGGGGATAATGCCTCCCAGGGTCCCCAGGCCCTGCAGTCAGAGCGTGAGCCCGAGAGTGACCTGTGGGGCTCCATCTGACAGCACAGTGGTTAAAACTCAGAATCATCACATCCCGTGATTTAGCACTGAGTGCCTTCTGTGCGCCAGCCCTTAGCAAGCGTTGTCTCGAATCCCCAGAACAGGGCTAGTTTATGAGCATTATTATCCCGTTTTACAGAGGAGGAAATGTAAGCTCAGAGAGATCCAGTAAGCTGTGCTGGGTCGTAGAGCTGGTAAGTGGCAGAGGCAATCCCAGGCTGTCTGACTCCATAGCCTGGGTCTTCACCAGCAACCCTGTCCGCATGGAGAAGTCCTGCTTGTTTCTCTTTGGAAGGTTTTCTATGGAGGTTACATAGGAATGTCCGTCAGAGGCCTGAACATAGTGCTCTTGTTTATAGCAAAGGCAGATGCTCCTGTTTCACAAATGAGGGAGTCTGTGACTTGCCCAAGACGTAGTCAAGCAAGACTAGAAATGGTTTCTTGAAGCACACCTGCATTCAACTGGGGGGAACGCAGATGTTCTTCAGGGCCCCCACAGTAGGTCTTTAGGGAGATGTGAGATTCCTATTGTCTAGGTGTTCTTCCAAGATAGCGGCCCCCAGAGGCAGCCTGGAGAATGGGCACAAGAGACTTAAAAAATTGTGCTAAAAACACAATAAAATTTACCATTCTAACCATTTTTTTTTCTTTTGAGACGGAATCTTTCTCTGTCACCTAAGCTAGAGTGCAGTGGCACGATCTTGGCTCAGTGAAACCTTTGCCTCCTGGATTCAAGTGATTCTCCTGTCTCAGCCTCCCGAGTAGCTGAGATTACAGGATGTACCACCACGCCTGGCTATTTTTTGAATTTCTTTTTAGTAGAGATGGGGTTTCACCATGTTGGTCAGGCTGGTCTTGAACTCCTGACCTCATGGTCCGCCCACCTCGGCCTCCCAAAGTGCTTTTTAAGTGTACAGTTCAGCGATGTTATGCACATTCACGTTGTTTTGTAATTGGTCTCCCAAACTCTTTTCATCTTGCAAAACTGAAACTCTGCACTCATTAAACAACGACTTGTCATTCCCCCATTTCCCCGTACCCTGCACTTCCTGTCTCTAGGAATCTGGCTGTCCCCACCTGATATAAGTGGGATCAAACAGCGTTTGTAATTTTGTGACTGGCTTGTTTCATTTAGCATAATGTTCTCAAGGTTCATCTCTACTGTAGAGTTTGTCAGAATTTTCTTCCTTTTTAAGGCTAATACAGTCCATAGAGTGTATTTACCACATCTTGTTATCCATTCATCTGGGATGGATACGTGGGTTACTTCAACCCTTTGATTATTGTGAACAGGACAGCTGGGAACATGGGTAGACACTTACCTTTCGAGACCTTTAGTCTTTTTGGGCATTTATCCAGAAGTAGAGTTGTTGGAATATATGGTAATTCTTTGTTTAACTGGGGAATGACCACACTGTTTTCCATAGTGGTTTTACCATCATACATTCCCGTCAGCAGTCTAATGTCTCCACATCCTCCCCAACTCTTGTTTTTTGTTTTTTGTTTTTTTGTTAGTCTCCATCCTAGTGGTCATGAGGTGGTATCTCATGGTTTTGATTTGCATTTCCATAATGATTAGTGATATTAAGTATCTCTTCATGTGCTTATTGGCCGTAAGAGTCATTTTTTGAAGCTCTGTTACCTTCAAACTTCAAACCGCTGAGGTCACCTCAGTCCCTGGTACTTTGGGGTCACCACCAAATGTAGTTCTTACTCTGATGAGATTTGCAGGTTAAGATAAGTGGGGCCTGATGCTGTTCCACAGTCAACTACAGCAAGAAAGGGTGATATCAGTTCCTCAAGAGAGGGGTGGATATTAGGTTCCGGAGCTCTTGCCATGGTAGCAGCTTGTGCATTTGTGATGATGCTGGCCTCCCCTAAGAGGGCTGATAACCATTCCCCAGGCAGTCACCATCACCATCTTGACCCACCACAGGGGTGTGCCTCATGGAGGCCTGTTCTAGGAAGGATGGCTGGGTGGCAGGGGGCAGTTTTAGCTGCTGCGCTTGGACCCAAAGACAGCTCTCCCTCTGGCCATATGTGTGTGGCCTTTGCCAAGAGAGATGGATGGTCTCACTGCTAATTTGGAGTCATGCAGAATTTCCTCCCTGCCATGACCAGTGCGTGACTGAGCTGCTTAGCCCTGGGGAGAGCTATCTTAGTACAATTTTATTCTGTAGGTAGGTTTCCCTCCTTTGCAAGCTCCAGGTCCACAGGGGTGAGCTCTTCTGAGCCGGGACAAGTACCTGGGGCTGCTGTGTGGATTTTCAATACCCAGCCCCAGGATGGCCAGGATGCTGAGCCTCTGGGGCAAGATACTCCATCTGATTTGGGGAGACAGTCCTAATGCAGACCAAATGTGATACCCTAGCGGCTGTCCCTCTGACGTAAGTGATCAACAGCTCCTACCCTCGCTGGCCCAGTGAGCTACAATGTAACACTCTCTCTTACCCCTCATTTAATCCTGGCTTAAATAGGAGCATTATTGAGTGGGGGCACTAAGATTTCTCAGCCATGACCTTGGCCCAGCCACTATGCTGGGTGCTTTATGAACATCTTTTGTTCAAGTCTTATAACAACCTCATGAGGGTGAGAATTGCTTTTTCCAATTACAATGGGACAGCACAGGATAGGGTTTAAAAGCAGGGACCCTCTCAAATCAAGCTGCCCGGGTTCAAATCTCAGAACTGTTTTGTCCAGGGGAAACCTGGGGAGCCTAGCTCCAGGGAAAGAACAGCAGAGTTCTAAATCTTTGCGTTCATATTTACATTTGTCAATTTCATATTCTTTGCACATGACACTTCATGTGGTTCCATATTTTAAAGGTATGTGTAAATGTTACCCTGCTACTGCTTTCCCAGCATAAATTCTCTTAAGAGAGGTGACTTGTGGTTCTGTCACTAGAGGTGATCAACATTGCATTTAATTTGCAGTTTGCCCCTGTCTTTATTATGCATTTGTGTTGCTAGCGTTAGACCCTGCATTTCCGGATCTCTCATTCTGGAATTCTTTGGGCCTCTTCTCCTCCCAGCTTTCCTCCCAGTCTCAGCCTAACTCCGCTGAGCTGCCTGTTGATGATCTTGCTTTCTCTCTCAGTGGCTCCCTCCTGACATCACAGGACACAGCATCTAGCACGCAAAGTTTCAGGGGAGCCATGGGAGTGCTGAGTCAACGGAGGCGTAATGCCGGAATGCATGCCTGCACTCGGTGAACAATCGCACAAGGTGGAAAGTGATGGGGACGAGGCAGGGCTGTGGGGGGTTGTGTTTGCCCTGGAGCTGGCATGCTGGTCGGGTCCATCCCAGGTGACAGCAGCTTTCCTTCTCCAACCCCTAAGGGCAATGCTCCATTTGAAGTGGGATTTGTCAAGGGAGCTGTGAACAAACTGGGGTGTTTTTCCCCTGATGAACTGCCAATGCCAAATTTCAGAGTTCCTTCCTGGGCCTCAGTGCTAGATGGCAAACACAGAGTGCTTACGATGTGCCAGACACACAGGGTAGGAGATGAGGGAACCCAGATCCCTTTCTCTGACTGAAAAGGGTTATGGGCCCATGAGCATCTTTGAGCAAATTACTGAATCTTCCTGGAGCTGTTGGGTTCCTCATGTGGGAGGAAACCAGGCACGGCAGTGGGGAGCAGGGGGAGACCCAGGAAGTCATTAGCTCCCTTTGCCGAGCACCTGTTACTTGCTGGGTACTGCTCTAGGCACTGGGGCATGAAGATGAGCCCCACTGATCTTGGCCTTCAGGGGCTCACCTACTAGTGGAGGGGCAGATGTGTGCCTAGCCGGTTATCAGACAAGATGGCAAATTCAGATAAAGCTGGACTGGAATGGGAAGGCATTCCAGAGAGATTGCATCTCACTTGGGAAATACGGAGAGTGTTCATTTGAGGGCACATTTTTTTTTGTCCTTATTCTCTCTGGGTTTTTTTTTTCTGCTTTATTTTTTCCTGGCTCAAATGGGTCCTAGCCCTAGTGACCTTCCCTTCAAGACGCAGTACAGCTCAGTGGCTGCATCAGGTTCAATAGTGTCCTCCAAACCCTCATGTTGACTCTGCAGCTGTATTGGAAATGGGATCTTTGCACATACAATTCCTGAAGACGAGGTTATACAGCACTAAGAGGGGCCTTAAGCACAATGACTAGTGTCCTCATAATGCCACATGTGGACCCAGCCACACACACAGGGAAGACCTTGTGAAGATGGAGTAGAGATTGGAGTGATGCAGCTATGAGCCGAGGAATGTTAAGGATTGATAGCAACCCCTGGAAACTAGAAAGAGGCAAGAAAGGATTCTCTGCTACAGCCATTCAAGGGAGCATGGCCCTGCTGACACCTTGATTTCTGACTTCCAGCCTCCAGGGCTGGGAGCAATAAATTTCTTTTGTTTTAAGCCACACAATTTGTGATACTTTGTTATGGGAGCCCTGGAAAACTATACAGTGGCTTAGCACATACATCTTCATTTCTTTTCTTTCTTAACTGTTTCTTTCCTTTTTTTTTTTTTTTTATGAGACAGTCTCATTCTGTCACCCAGGCTGGAGTGCAGTGGCATGATCTTGGCTTGTTGCAACCTCCACCTCCCAGGTTGAAGCAATTCTCCTGCCTCAGCCCCCTGAGTAGCTGAGACTTCAGGCATATGCCACCACACCTGGCTAATTTTTGTATTTTTAGTAGAGTTGGGGTTTTGCCATGTTGGTCAGGCTGGTGTCAAACTCCTGACCTCAGATGATCACCTGCCTCAGCCTCTCAAAGTGCTGGAATTACAGGCGTGAGCCACTGCACTTGGCTGCCTCGTTTCAAATGTGAAGCTGTGTGACCTTAGGTGACTTGACTCCTCTGTGCCTTGGTTTCTTCTCTGTAAACTGGTAATAGTATTAGCATTTATCTTGAAGAACTGTGTGAGGGCTACAATAAATTAATGAAGGCAGAGCACCTAGAATAGTGCCCGGCACATAGCAAGTACAGTGTGTTTGCGATTATTATTTGAAGTCCATCCACACTCCTGCCTCTGAGCCACAGAGCTCTCCTTGCGCCCCCGAGTGAGGTTGAGCCGCCTTGTCTGTCTGTCTGTCTGGGCTTTAGTCTCCACTGTTCTGAGAGGGGGCTGTGGACACACCTTCACAGTGTCTCAAGTGGACATGTGTGGGCAGCTTGTCCCCATTCCTCTTTCATTGTCCTTGTCGTGCCTTCCTTCAGGCTCCAAGGATAGAAGGTGGGAGAACTAAGATGCCTTTAAAAGTAGACAGTTTCCTCCAGTGGAGAAGAGCTGTGAACCTAACAGCTGGGGGGTGGGGGTGTCTTTGAGCAAGTTATTCAATCCTGGTGGACCTCAGTTTCCTCACGAGTGAAACGGGAATGATGGCTCACCCCAACATCAGAGGGCTGCCTGAGGGTGATGGGAAGTGAGCCCACAACTCCAGGGAGATGTCAATAAATGTTCCATATGAGAAAATCCACATCAGAAAGACATTTGTGCTAGTCTCTGTCAGGCATAGAAAGAAGCATATTTTTACTATAGCCCAAACCTCAGACAGACAGGGTCACTCTGCCTGGGACATTGGGAGTCAGATGGCCAGGGGATGGGACCCCACCACCCTGCAGCGTCTCGGCATGGGCATCGGTGCAGTGACCAGTTTTCCAGGGGCTGTTTCTGACTCAGTACAGGGTGAGGATGAAATTGGACTGACTCAGTCCAGGGGCCCTGATGTTTCCCCTTCAGGCATGGCTCTTGTTTGGATGTCTGATGGATTTTTGTTCTGCCAAAAGCAGCCACAGAGTGGGACATACTACTGGCCATGGCGGGGGCCCGGTTGTGTGTGTGTGTGGAGGGGGAGGGGAGAGAGAGAGGGAGAGACAGACAGATTGAGAGGCAGCAGCCAAAACAGCTTCCATGAAGCATCCACCAGGTTGGAGAGGTCGGAGGAGCTAGGAGAAGGGAAGGTCAGAAGTCAGCCACATGCAGGTCTCTGTTACTGTATTTTTGGGAAGGGACAAAGCCCATTAACAGAAAAGTGTCTCGCGAACATCCACAGCTAAATGGCAGCTTTACCCCTTACACGCCCCACCCCATGTCTAAGCTAAAGGCAATCGCTTTGACCACCAGCATAAACTGTCTGCACTATGGGCACGTGTTAAAGAATTCGGAGACGTGCTGAAGAAATGAACTGTTAGAGATTTTTATTGGATGTTTCCACCATTATTTCTTTGGGATTCTTCACATTTGATTCATGTAATGAATTGGGTATTTAGAAAGCAATGTATCTGGGCTGTATTTTCTTTGCTTTATTCTACAAAATTGGGTTTATCGAATTACAGTTTAAATGTGTTCATGAACCATATAGAGTTGATTAAAAAAGAGAAAACAAAACCACTCATTTGAAGAACATTTCTGTCTCTTGTAGAAATAAAAAGAACACGTTTTCTGCAGTGTCACACACAATCTTTTATAGAAGGATCTATGCTACAGGTGCTTTTCTGGATTTGGTATCGGGGAAGACGTGTTTATCTCTACAGCTGACTTGCAGTGACTTGTTTCCCTTTTCACCTTAGCTGCCAGGAAACCTGTGCCTGCATTCAGTGCCTGATTGTGAGAATTAGTTCACCTTGGACTCCTGTTAACACAGACGCCTCTGTTCCTTTTTAATAAGTCTATTTTGCTTACATTCCTAATTATGCCATTTTATATTATGCCTTCTCTCAAATCCTTTAAAAATGGGCAGTTCTTCCGGGTATATACCCAAAATAATTGAAAGTAGTTATTGCAACAAAAACAAACACAAATGGCTGTAGCAGCACTATTTAGCCAAAAAGTGGAAATGCCCCAAAATGTCCATCATCTGATATGTGAATAAACATGTGGTCTATTCTCTATAACGGCATATTATCCGGCCATAAAAAGAGTGGCATTTTGATACGTGCTACAACATGGATGAACCTAGCCTCAAACACGTGTTGAGTGAAATAAGCCAGACACAAATGCACGTGCACATTTTATGATTCCATTTATATGAAATATCCAGAATCGGTAAATCTGTAGTTGCCAGGGACTGGGGAAAGGCAAGAAAGGTGAGTGACTGCTTAATGGATACAAGGTTTCTTTTTTGGGCGATGACAATGTTTTGTCACTAAATGGAAAGGATGATTGCATGACATTGTGAATGTATTAAATGCCACTAAATTATACATGTTAAGATGGCTAATTTTATGTTATGTAAATTTGGCGTCAATTAAAAAAATAGAGCATTAGTTTTTTTTTTTTTAATGAGGGGAGTATGTAAATGCAGCTTGAATGAAAACGGTGTGCTGGGGTTCTCAGTGGAACATCTGACTGCTCTGGGTCTCCGGCAGGGTGTCTCCCTCCCTGCTTGCCACTGTTTGTCTCTCCCAAAGCTGCCCTCCATCCAAGGTGGCGGTTCTCCCAGGAGCCCACTCTTTGGGGGAAGTTGAGGCAGCAGTTACGCTCTTTGGTTTGCTTTTTAGGACAAGCTTTCATGATCCATTTACAAATAAATCAGAAGAACTCAGTGATATTAGCTATATGACAGAAGTCTTCTGCTTTCTCTAAAGACTCTGTAAAGGTAGAGGAATTTCTAAATAAAATCAGAGGCAAGTTGCTGCACGTGTTAGCTCTCTCCTGCCCTTGGGGAGGACCCAGCAGCCTCATCTTCAGAGGCATCACCTGGGAGAGTTGTCCCTGCATCTGAGCTTTCCCTCTGGCCAGTTTGTTCAGTTCTAAACCATCATGGTGCAAAGGCAAGAAGGCAATTGAGGAATTGCAGAGGAACAGCTGCTTGAGATACAGGAAGTTCTGTAGCATTTCTTTATTTCTTTCAAAACCTAAGGCGAGGACTTTTTTGAGTGTTATTTTTTAAGAATTTCTTCCATCTTCAGGATTCTGCATGGAAGATAGATCAGATCGTTGCTCTCTGTTTTGGAATCAGGCTGCTCTTCGAATTGCTTCTCTCCTGGTGCTCCCAGAGGCCAGCACAGTTAGAGGGGTCTGAGGCTGCCTTCACTTGAGAAGCCCTCCCTATTGAGAAAAACATCTCTTCCTAGGATGTGGCTCCCTTCAATCCCTCTTTCTTGGAGCAGTGCTTCATAAACACTTGTACATCACTGCAGGAAGAAATTGATAGTATTTGTGTAGCACCATGAGGACACATAGACGAGGGTATTTATAGCTGGATGTGACCTGCCTGGTGGCCTCCCCAGGTCCTATGTGGACAGCGTCTGTACTGCATTGGCTGGGAAGCTTTCTTCTAGGGCAAGATAGAGTTTTGAATGTAGGGGAGGGGATGAGCGGTGTTTAGCCTGCTTTCATCAGAAGCCCAGAATGAGTCTGTCATTTAATTGCCCAGATCCATTCCCTGCCATTGAAGGCCTGACCCCTGCAAACTACATCTCCCAGGACCCTTTGCCAACTGGCTGGGGGCTAGGTTTGGCCAGTGGGAGGCACTGGTTGAGTCTGTGGTCAGGAACGGAGGAGAGGGCAAGCTCCCTGCCTCACTTTCTGGGTAGTGGTCTTTGCATCTTTAGCAATGGCTGCGTTTCTTAGTAGTCACAGTTTCTGCTGGGCAGTTCCCGCTGTTTCTGCCTCCTGCCAGACAGCTCTGACCCTGGGCTTTATAGCACCACTTCCTCCTTTCATCCCTTCATCCTGTGGTGTTCCTGCTGTTGCTTATCTCTGGGTTGCCTTGTGGCGCTCTGTTTGGTTTTTTAGGAACTCCAAGATGTCATCCGTTTCCCCATTAAATTTCATCTCTCAAATGTAGGGTGCGAATTCTGTTTTCCTGACTGGTCTCTGACTGATAGGGCACCCTGGCTGCTCCCCTGCGGTCTTCCAAATAGCACCAGCTGGTAACAGAACACACATTGGATTAACCTTGTTCTTTGTACATATACCTTCCTTATCAACTTGTGGCAGCAGTAGGCAGCTGCCTAGGATTTAGGACCCCAGCTCCTGGCCAAGCATCGTCTCCCCATGACCAATAATGAGAAGAACAGAGGTTGGGGCAGCTGCTTCCCTTGTCTTTCTAGAAAACTCCTATGTATCCAGTAAGGCCCATAGAGCACTACCTCTTGGTCACTGTCTTCTTTTTCCTATCATTTCCCTATCTTAGATGAGTTGTTCCTTCATCTGTATTCCCAAACCAGTTTATAGAACGATGCCTAATAGTAGTTTTCCCAATATAATTACACATAGATTTGTTTCCCCTATTAGTCTTTAAGTTTGCTGCGGGCAGTACCTGGTCCCACCCAACTCTGTATGTCTAATGTCTCGCTCAGGGCACGATGCTTGGCACCTTGCAGGCAATGGCATTGTTTTATTGAATTCATTGACTCTCTAACCTGATTGCACACTAGGATCCCCTAAAGAACCTGTAAAAAATACAAATGTTCAGGCTGTACTGCAGACCACTGAAGTCGCAATCTTTGAGGGTGGGCCCCAGGCACTGGCATTTTCAAAAGATTCCCTGGGTGATTTTGATGTGCGGCCAGCACTGGGAACCATTGGTTTATTTGACTGCGTTAGCTTACCACTTGCCATTTATTAATGAGTCCTGCCGTCAAACCCAGCTCTTCCTGCAGTTTAATTCAATGCAGCAAATAACTGTGAGTGCCTACTCTGTGCCAGGCATTGTGCGGACACACTCTTGCTACTCAAAGTGTGTTTATGGACCAGGAGCCTCAGCATCCTGGGAGCTTGTTAAAAATGCAGAATCTCAGGCCCCACCACAGACCTGAGTCAGAACCTGCATTTTTACAACATGCCTAGGTGGTTTGCATGCACGTTATAGCTTGAGACACAATGATGGGGCCATCTCTTAAATGTCAAAGTGCTTTCTCACTGTGAATCTGGTTTCCTTTGTGTCTACTCTATCTTACTTCCCTTTAGAGGGGTATTCATTTTATATTCCTTTCTCTAGGTAAAGTGGAACATCCAAAGGGGGATGAGACCAAGCAGGAGTCAGATGAGATTAAGGATCCCCTTGACTGTGGGAGGGAGGTGAAAGGGAAGAGATGGACTTTGAGAGGTGGATGCCTTCCTGGGCGCACACAGTGCCAGTGTTTGGGAGGACTTGGGGATGGGCTGTTTGGAAAGAATGTGCCGTTTCTGGCATTGCTGCTTCCTTGGTTATGATCCATGCATACTGGAGGATTGTTGTGGCTATAGCAGCTGGAGGACGGCAGCAAATTCCCGTGCAGGGAGTAGGGTGGTATCATGCAAACTGAGTAGCCTGGCCTGCCTCTTGACTTTGGGATCCACGCACATTAGGAAGTTTCTGCAGGCTGGCCTCTCAGGGTCCACAGAGTTACCTGTTGTTCAAGTTAAAATGAAATATGATGACTTGTGTCCACAGGAGCAGTGACTGTTAAAGGTAACCAGGAAGGGGCTGAGAATCTTTGCATGTCCGATTGCATCTCTGCTATCTCCCGTGAGCTGAGCACACCTGGCCCTGCTCTGTTGAGGCTGTGTTTGAGAGTGATGCTGATGATAGCCCCAGGAAGCCAGGAAGGGCCTTGGCGTATCTGGGAAAAAAGTCTTGTCTGGGGGCCTGCTTCTTTTGCCTGTGGCAGAGGTTTCTGCCATGTACTATCGCGTGGTCAGTGCTGCACCTTTGAGAGGGCAAAGAAGAGGCAGGATATCCTTCTCCAGAGAAGAAAGCGCTTGTCCCCCTAATACACTGCTTTGCCACCTGAGTCTCTGTGAGTGGATGAGGCCACAGTGATAGCATGTAACCTGCTTCAACAGGACAGCTGTGTGTATTTCATCTAGAGCTCTTCAGATAGATTTGACAGAAGCTTTTGGAGGAATTGGGATTGTGTTTGAGAAACGATGTAGTAAGGGTGTGTTTGGGCTGTGGGCAGGAAGTCAGAAGGTGTGGGGGGGAAAGTGACATCTGTGGGTGGTCAGTTGTCCTGACTGCCTTAGCATGAAGACAGTTCTGCCACCCAGCTCATGGGACAACTTTCCCCATGCAGTGTCATCCTGGAGGCAGGTGCCTGGGGACACCCCGGAGGGAGGTGATACAATAGTCCCAACAATAGTCTTTTCATGCAACCAGCCTGTTTAGATCAAGCAACCTAACAAATACTATTGAGCTCCTGGCCTGAGGGCTGGGGATGCAGCCAGGAATAAAGCAGGCCCTGATGGACCCACAGTGCGGGGGCGGAGTGAGATGCTAAGCCAGTGACTCTGAAGGAGGAACACAAGGTTCTGGGTAACGTAGACCTGGGGCGCTGGTCTGGGGGTCCCTAGAAGGGTCCCTGAGGAAGCACATTTCCCCTGAGACTTGGAGGAGCTGACGAGGTGCAATGGCATCTCTGGGGACAGTCTCGGGCGTAAGCACGGAAGACCCTAACAAAGGCCCTGCGTGGGTCCTCTGATGCAGAGACCAGATGGCTGTGGCTGTAGGACTGTGGGCGAGGTGGAAGCGGGGAAAGGAGCTGTGAGCCATGAGAGACCCAGCCTCACTCTCCTGGCCACGGTAAGGAGTGTGGACTTCTCCTCAGAACCAGGGCCCCTAGGGGTTTCTGTAGAGTTTTAATAAGTGTCTTCCAAGGCCGTCTCTAGCTGCTGTGGGAATGGATTGGAAATGGGGGCTGAGCAGATCCCAGAAGATGAGGTTGGCAGCTGTCCCCTCTTCATCAAGCTGTCCATTCACAAGGCACCCTCCAGGTCTGCAGGAGGGAGAAGGAGGGATTCAGGGGATGCCCTTGTCCCCTGTACACACCTAGGGGCAGGTTCAACAACAGTAGGTGGTCAGGGTTGTGGGAGACTCTGCTCAGCCTGTGTGCCCTCCCATACCCAAAGTCCTTAGGAGCATTCCCTTGTAGTCAGGCCCTCCCTTCTATTTATTCAAGGCCTAGAGAACCAGTGGGGGCCAAACTGGGGTGAGAGGGCTGACCCTGGCTAGAGTCACCATTTTGGGGGCTTAGGATAGTCCTTGTTCAGAAGGAGGTTGTGTGCAGCTGAGTTACTTTTCAGTGCTGAGAAAGTAGAGGGTGTGGCTGGCTGACTTCCTGTATCCCTAAGATGATACACCAGAGCTCATGTCTGTAGAAGTTTGTAGCCTTCTGGGAAGAGATCTGTGGCAGATCACGTAATAAGTGTGATTTCACATAAGCATCACTGCCATGCTGGGCTCTTGGACCTCTGTGGGACCTTGGGGAAATGCTTGCAGGAGAGTCCTCAAAGGCCTGGCTGGCGAGATGGGAAGGTCTGAGAGCCGAGGCCCATATGGGCCAGTCTGGGCGGTGGACACGTTCTGGCTTGCCATTGCCCCATGCTCTCTTGAGTCAGGGAAGTCTGCGATCCCCTCTGTTTCTCACCCCATACAGACAGGAAGGCTTCAAGGCTTCAGCTGACAGGCATCTTAAATCCTAAATCCAGATCCCTTGTCTTCCTGCCATGTACAGAAGCACATGCTAAGCTTAGCGGCAGGAAAAAAACCACTTTTAATGAATGTCAGTGTCATTTCTGGATTGTTTTCTTCTTTCTCTCCAATTTCTCAGCACTCCTGAGAATGCTGATTTTCCTGGTAGGAAGGGCAGTGCTGATGGGGGCTATTGCTCAAATTATAACAAGAATCTCAGAAATGCATCATCTTTGCCATCATATTCCTTTCCTTTTCCCTCACCTCCTGTCAAAGTGGTTTGATCTAACTGAGTTTGATCCAATGGGAGAGGAACTTGTGCCTCACCACTCAGGTAGCCGTGCTCTGCTGAGAGGTGACACCTGATGAATGTGCCTGAGCCAGAGACTGTGCCCAACAGGTGGCACGCCACCAGTGAATACCTGTCCAGTAACTGCAGCCTCGCTTCCCTTCACAGGCAGCTCTGGATGTGTGGAATGAGATCCTGTGGCTTGGGCAGGCTCCCATTCTCACACCTTGATGTAATTGATTAGTTCATTCAGAAAGAATTTTCAATACCTCCTAGGGTGTAAAGAAAAAGGCCATTCTGAGGGGGGAGAAGATACATCCACAAAAACTCTGATCCCAAAACAGACTGTGATTAGGCTTGAAGGAGACCCTGGCCAAGGACCTGGCCATCAGGAGAAGAGTTTGTAGAGTGAGTAGCATTCGAAGTGGCTGACTGTAGCAGTAGAAGTCCTCAAAATCTGTCTTCCCTACATTTCTATAATGTGTTATAGTTTATTGCGGTTTCTGTTATAGACAGTGACTTGTTGAATCATCCCAAGAACTCTGTGAAATAGGCAGGACTTTTTTTTTTTTTTTTAAGTTAGGAGATAATAGGGGAGAGGGTATGCCAGAAGGAAGAGAAATCCAAAGTCCGGCGAGACCAGATTCCCGAAAGGCAATAGATAGTTGCCATTAAGATCAATTGCTGCAGAATCCAATGGAGGAGAGTTTGTATCTGGGCTTCACTTAAGTTACCTTTGCTTAACTAACACAGGAACAGAAAACTAACCACTGCATGTTCTCACTCAAGTGGAGTTGAATGATGAGAACACATGGACATAGGGAGGGGAACGTCACACACCAGGCCTGTTGGAGGGTGGGAGGCAAAGGGAGGGAGAGCATTAGGACAAATACCTAATGCATGCGGGGCTTAAAACCTAGATGGTGGGTTGATAGGTGTAGCAAACCACCGTGGCACATGTATACCTATGTAACAAACATGCACATTCTGCAGATATATCCCAGAACTTAAAGCAAAATTTAAAAAATGACCTTTGCCTTTTAAAAAAATATTTATTTTTATTGATACATAATAGATGTACATATTTTGGGGTGCATGTGATAATCTAATACATTTATATAATGTATAAAGATCAAATCGGGGTTATTGGGATATCATCACCTTAAATATTTATCTTTTCTTTATTCTAGGAACGTTTGAATTACTTTCTTCTAGCTATTTTGAAATGTACAATAGATGAATGTTAACTGTAGTCACCCTCCCAATCTACTGAACATTAGATCTTATTTCTTCCATCTAACTGTATATTCATACCCATTAATCAACCTCTTTTAGCTGTGTGAGATTTGAGAAGGTCACTCAACCTCTTGGTGCCTTGGTGCCTTCATTTAAAAACAAGAATGATAAAACCTGTTCATTAGGGTGGTTATGGGATTGAAATGAGATTGAGGGGTAAATGCAGAGTCTGACATGAAGTAAGAGCCTAAACAGTGCAACTCTTTATTCTTTTAAGTGGATTATTGGGGTCTGAGTTATGACATGAGACAGAACTGGAAAGACATACATGGGTTCCCATGTGTAGCAGCTGGTAGAAAAAAGGTGTCTTAGTTTAGGAACCCCTAGAAGCAGCCCCTGAGAGAAATATTCAAGGGCAAGTAATTTATCTGGGAAGTAATCTCAGGACTTCTAAGTAGGGGAATGGGGAACTGAGATGGAAAGACAGGAAGGGTGTGTACTGAGCTAGCAACCCCTGTGAGACAACTGTGTCTAGGATATTTGTCCACCTTCATCACCAGGAGGGCTGCTCCTGGGTTGCTAAGCCTTGCAGACACTGGGCCCACCCCAGAGAAAGCTCTCAGGAAGAAAGAAGCAGGTTCTGGCCACTGGGTGCCAGCTAGTATCAGAAAGTGGGAAGGTCTGAGGGACATCAGGGGGGCACACATAGTGTTTGCTTGGCAAGGTTTGCAGTGTCTCATCCAGCCTCTGCCCAACCAGATTCTCCTGCTAGCCAGTGGCATTTTATTTCCTAGGGAATCAGCAATGCTGGTTTTCCTACCTTACTTTGTGGTTTTGGGTCTTGTTTGTTCTAGGATCTCACCTTTGTGGAAAATAAGACTCATGGTCACACTCAGCCTTTGGACACACAGGTGTGGATGCCCTCCTTGGCAACATCCTTCTCTCCAGGGCAGCCTTCTCCACAGCTGCCCAGGTCATGGTGAGGAGATGGTCTGGACTGGAGACTTGCAGGCAGCCCCTGAGGAATTCTGGGCCAGGGACAGGTCTGGGGCCCAAGTGGCCACACCCTGAAGATGAACATGAACGAATCGCTTAGTCAAAAGGGCATCTGTATTCCCATAACTCCCCCAAATGACTGTCCAGAGGACCCAGCTGAGCACAGGACAGCTTCCGGAAACACTGACTCACTTTGTGGGTTCTTTGAGGTTTCTACTTTATAGAATGGGGCATTCTGCCTGTTGCTGCCAACTATGATTTCACACTGCACAGAGCAGCTGGCTGGGAGAGGAGCCCTGTCTCCCAAATGTGAAGATGAATGATGGAAGGGAAAGGCTGGGAGGGAAAGTTAGTGAAGTGGAGGAGATGTTGAACGGAAGTGAAGTTGGAAGAGCTTGAGGAAGGCTGCTGAGATGCAGGCTGGTGGAGAAAAGAAGCCTCTCCTGGCTCCCCGCTCAGGCTGGGATTAGTCAGGAGAAGACTGGCTCCTGCAAGTTTTGGGCAGCAGTAGTCAACTGGAGAATAGCTATTAAGGGATGTTTGGGAATCCTAATCTGTGGAAACCTGACCTTATTCAGAGGCAAGTAGATGCTCACATTTAGGTCTTGGTGGAGTCTTCTTATAGGAATCCAGACCTGTTGGAAGGGTGCCATCTTTTACAAAGAAATGAGGGAGAAAATAGAAGAGAGAGTTCAAATATATTTTGTAAAGCTGCTATCAGTAAGAAGAACTCTGTATGCCTTATGCAAGCATTATTTCAGGGGAATAAAAAGAACCCCTCATGAGCAGACCTAGTAGACAGGGCCTTTTGGGAAACAGGCAGTTTCCTTTAAGATAAAGCCCAAAATCATGGTGTTCTGGTCCTGTGTTCTGAAGTATTGGGACCCCAACACACTTGCAGGCAGAGCTGGCACCTCACAGGTTTACGTACAGGGACAAACAGAGACTCAACCTTCTCGGCCTTGGAAGGATGACCCTTGTGTCCACATGATGTGAATTGGGAGTGTTTTCCTCAGGGTTCATTTGCACCTTAACCTCTCTGCACTCCTGTAGCATCTATGAGGTGTGCAGGAGGAGAGGGCTTGTTGTCACACAGGTTCCTTGAGAGTCTGAGCTGAAGACTACTGTGAAGTTTGTTACCTTCGTAGAATTCACATGCTAGTCCTGTGCTGGCCTAGGTTTTGAATTCTTGAATTGCACATGTTGTGGTGGCTTCACACACACTTAGAGCCCAGGGACAGGGCCCTTGAGACCCATGGGTGGTAGGCGTCTGCATGCTCATAAATGTAGCTTTTAGGCATTTTGAATTTCCAATGGCATGCTGGTGAG
Source organism: Alouatta palliata (assembly GCA_004027835.1). NCBI lineage: Eukaryota > Metazoa > Chordata > Mammalia > Primates > Atelidae > Alouatta > Alouatta palliata. The sequence goes on from PVKV010000470.1 coordinate 41,395, forward strand.
GAAAAGGAAGAAAACTATCGACAGGTGGGCTGAGGTCAAAGGGAAACTGACCAGCTGCTGGACTGGTCCCCAGAATCTAGACAGCACCCCCATTCCAACACATCATGGTGGGTAAGACATCGGGGCTTGAGTCTGATTGGGACCGGTCTGGCTGACCATGGCACCTAATGTGGTGGTTCTGGGAAGCACTGCTGTTGTTAACCAAAAATTAGTAACACTGTGATTCCAATGGGGCAGACAGGGGTCCACATGGTTTGAGATTGGTCCATTAGCCATTGGCAAGATGCGGATGAGAAAGTGTGAGCAGGACTTGAGTCCATCTGCCAGGAAAAGGAAAGCTGAGGGTGTGCTCACTGCATTGTTAGAGCCTAGCTGAGCAGCTGGGATTTGGGCAGGGCTCCTGTCCCAGCTTTTCAACGTCTCATTGAAACGACAATCAGAGCCTGTGATAGAGACCCTGTCATATTGCTGAGGCTCTTCCAGCAGGCCTGGAGGGAGGGCTGCAGCTTGGTGGTTGTATTAATCTGTTCTCACAGTGCTGTAAAGAACTGACTGAGACTGGGTATTTATAAAGGAAAGAGGTTTAATCGACTCACATCTCCACATGGCTGGGGAGGCCTCAGGAAACTTACAGTCATGTCAGAATGGGAAGCAAACATGCTCTTCTTCACATGGTGGCAGGTAGGAGAAGTGCTGACCAAAGGGGGGAAAGCCCCTTATAAAACCATCAGATCTTGTGAGAAGTTACCTATCATCACGAGAACAGCATGAAGGTAACTGCACCCATGATTCAGTTACCTCTCACAGGGTCCCTTCCATGACATGTGGGGATTATGGGAGCTACAACTCAAGATGAGATTTGGATGGGGACACAGCCAAACCGTATCAGTAGTGCAGGAGGAGATATCTCTCCAGGAACACCAGATGCCAGGCGGAGGCAGCTGGCACATAGTAGGTGCTTTGTAAGTAAATGAATGAAGTGGAGTTCCAGGCCATGCCTGCTGTTGGGATTAGATCTGGATAGACCAGCCTGACCCAGGCTTCGGAGAAGTTGAACCCACTGAGTAAAGATGCTCTAGGTTGTTGACCACGCTGGGCAGGTGGGGACTGATGGAGTGGCTTCTGGCCATCAAGTCCTTCATGGTGAATGCAGGAGTATGAGTGAGCTCTGTAGCCAGAGGCTCAGAGGCAGGGCTCAATCATGCTGCCAGTTTATTCACTGTTATCCTCTATCTGGACAGCTATGGGCTCTGTTTCTTCCTTGTGCATAGTGTGAGAAGAGAGCCAGTTGGGGTTGGACCTGAGCATCCTGGTGTGTTCTGGCTCTGACTCCCCTCTCCCACATGCAGGTTTTTCATTTCCTTTACTCACTGGGCACCAGCACCACTTCCTTTCTTGGCAGTGATGGCCCAGGCTGTCCTGCTGAACTCCACTCAGGAGCCAGTTGTGGGGTTCTACATTCCCAAGCCTCTGAGATCTTTGAGTAAACCTGGTCCCTACTGTCCTAGAGAGTGGGGGAATTCTTCCAGGAGTCAGGGACAAAGACTGGGTCTCCCCAGACACTTTCCCCAGGTGTTGGAGTTGAGGGCAGAGACATCACTTTGACCTTGAGGTTTCCACTCCGTAGCGTGGAAGGTCAGTCCCCAGGAGGTATGCTCTACCAGGCTCCTTAGAAGAGTGACAGTTAGAGTCTTTGTTGCATTCCCCTGTCCTGTCCCACCACAGGACTCCCAGGATGGTGCCTCGGGCCTCCCTTCACTAATTTGGACAATTCCTTTCAGGATATTAAATGCTCTTGCCCAAGGGTGAAGCTGACAGCTCTAGGAAGGCGAAATCCTGTTGCATCCATGCCACATTTAATAGGGCTTTTTAGGAGCCAGGAGTCCCATTTGGCACCAGGAATGCTGAGATAAAAGACATAATCCCTGCCCCAAGGATCCTGGAGTTTTGTGGAGGAAGTAGGCATGTCAACGAAGACAAGACAATGAATGTCATGAGTGTCCTGGGAGAGGCGCAGACTCTGTTTGGAGTGGACTCTCACCAGCTCACATCTGTTAAAGCCTGGAAGTTGTGAAAATAGAGAACTACTTCCATAGCAAAGGGTAAATATTTGCTCCCTGAGCCCCCTGAGTGATGATACCCAATATTCCAGCCAACCTGCCATTCCAGCCTGATACTGCCTTGTCCCCACTCCACCCCATCCCTGGATCCAGGAACTAAGGATCAGTGCCTGACTTAGGAGGTGATGTCCATTTGGTCCTGCGTTTGTGCTCTATGAGGTGTGGCCTGTCCCAAATATCAGCCCTAGTTCCATGATGGACAGTACAGCAGAGGAACTTGTGACCCAAAAATAGGGGCCAAGGAAGGCTCTCTGAAGGCGAGGACATCCTGGCTGAGTTGTGCAGGGTGACAATCTGAGGAGCATGTGGCAGTGGGCATCTCTCTCAGCTCTCTGTTTTGTGCTTCTTGGGGCCTTGGCATTGGACCTCAGCCCTGTCCTAGGCCTCAGACAGCTCTTGTCCACAGCAGGTTGGAGCCCACCTGGTCCCAGCTTCAAGGAGGAGCTTCTGGGAATTCCTGTGAGGTCTGAAAACTCACTGAGCACAGAACCGAGCATGGGGCACGAGGAGGACACGCAAAATAAATAGAATGCAGCAGACTTTGTTGTCACGGGATTTACACTCTTATAAGGGAAGCCAGGCAGATAATGCCTAGACACACAGGTGACAGGATTACATACACACATCAGCAGCCACCTAGAAAAATTTCCCAGTAATTAGAGGGTGAGGCTGGGATCGTGGAGTGACTGTGACTGGGTGGTGACGGTTTGTTAAAAGCTTAGTGGAGCGAGGAAGATGTTGCATATCGGAACCCCAGAAGGAGATATTCAGCTCTGCTGACATTCTGAGTACCCAAGGGTGGGCAGGGAGAGGCACCATGGCTCAGAGGATGCCAGAGGGAACCAGATCTGGGCAGCCAGAGCTTTGTTGGGCTGACTTGTAAAGTGCAGGCTGGGTTATGAGAGAAGGAAGCGGTGGGTAAGGATGAGAAGCAGGTGGCTGGGAAGAGTCCCACACTATATGCCTGTCACAGCCTCAGCCACTGCAGCTGAAAGCAGGGTTACCTTCCCTGCCATGGTGGCCCCAGTTCCTGACTTCAATTTCTGCACAACCCAAGGATTGCTTTTCTTTTTGGAGAGGAAAATAAACAGTCTCTGAGCCCTAGTATATTTCAGGCAACATGCTAGGGCTTTTTACAAACACTGTTTAAGTTCATTCTTATGATACCTCCATGAGGGCAGCATCATTATCTCTATTTTACAGACGAGGAAACTGAGGCCATGGGAGATCCCTTAGCTTGTCAGTGATAGGCTGGAAAGTGAAGCCCAGTGATGACCTCAAAGCTGTTAATTTTTCACTACACCAAGCCACTTCCAAAAATAGTACAGGGAAGAACCAGAGGGAAGAAAGCGTGATGATACTTGGCAGGTGGACTTCAATGTAGAAGTGAGCACACCTCCCTGGAGTAACTTGATATTTTATTTTCTTTCAGAGAAAGATGAGAGCACATGGGGACAAGAAGAATGAGAGTCACAAAAGCCGTTTATGCAGGTCCTGTTAGCAATCCCCTTTCCTCTCAGCTTCCAACTGGATTCAAGCCTCAGGGAAGCCTCTCAGTAGTGCAATGGTTTGGACACAGGAAACAGAAAAAGTTGCTTCTGTCCTCAAAGGGTCTGCAGCTCTGTTTACAGTCCCTTCTCCTCAGTTCAGATTTCCTGCAGGCTCAAGGCTTTCTAATAGAAGTTTGGTTTGGTGTGAGGCGTTTGATAGCCATTGGGATGTTGTGGGCCTGTAGGGTGTATGATCGATGTCATCTTTGAAAAAAATGAAGCCTAGAACAGGTTAGCACTCTAAGATCGAAAGCTGAAAGGGTTGCTAAGAGGTCCTTGTATTCTTCTGGGCATGAGGCTAAGATAGAAGCTGTAAAAATAAAAAGACAAGGGAAGTTACTTGCAATATCAGGAAGGAGGGACTGACATGGGACTTGAATCTGAGAAAGAAAAGACGTTACAGAGTCTTTTGAGTAGATGTGGTCAATGGATGGTACTTTCATAGTCATTCCATGTATTGTGCCCATAGCAGACATCACTAATCGATCACAGAGGTTTTGTTTTGTTTTTGTTTTTGTTTTGTTTTGGTCCTGTTCAACCACAGGCCTCTTCAAATCACAGCACTCTGTGTTAGCTCTTGCCAACCCACTGGTATTGTACATAAGTTAAAAATTGACTTACCATCTCTGCTGTCATGTTTCAAGTCAGGAGGACTCAGTGAAGGTAGTTTGGGAAAGTTCAGGTGGTACGAGTGAGTGGTTCTATGTTTGCTCTTAAGAGTTGAGGGGAATGCATATTGTGATAACACAAACTCTAGGAGAGGGGAGATGTTAGGCATCAAGGGTAGAGCTGTAGAACTGGAATTAACCTCTAATTAGGCAGGAATTGAAGTCAGGTGAATGGATAGATGCCTTCACAGAGGGTGAGTGTATGGGGAAAAGAACAGACCGTTTATTGCTGGAGGAAAAGAGATGGGTGGCAGTGTTGAAGCAAGGGTGGGAAAAGCTGACGAGAGAAACCTGGCCAGGCATGGTGGCTCACGCCTGTAATCCCAGCACTTTGGGAGGCTGAGGCAGGTGGATCACGAGGTCAGGAGTTCAAGACCAGCCTGGCCAAGACGGTGAAACCCCAGCTCTACTAAAAATACAAAAAAGAAAAAAAAAAAATAAGCCAGGCGTGGTGGTGGGTGCCTGTAATCCTAGCTGCTTGGGAGGCTGAGGCAAGGAATTGCTTGAACCTGAGAGGTGGAGGTTGCAGTGAGCCAAGAGAGCAGCACTGCTCTCCAGCCTGGGTGGCAGAGTGAGACCCCCTCTCAGAAAAAGAAAACAAAAAAGGCTGCGTTTCCTTCACTTGGGTGAAGGCCACCTCCCTAGCTACTCAAATGAAGCCCTCTGGAACCTTCAGAAATTCCAGAGCTGATTTTCTTACAGACTGCAAGGGTGAATCAAATGTCAATTCCTCCTTTTCAGGCCCCAGATGTAAGTCAAGTTTCCTCCCACTGCTCAGGTCTTGAAGGAGCTGGTCCCAGGGTTTGCCTTCCTCCTGCAGAACTTACTCCACATTCTTCTGCAGTCCCCAGCCCAGCCTACCCTTCCTTCTTCTTCCTGTGACTTCTGTCTTATTCTCTGTGGCTCAGTTGCCTCCCAGCTTGCTGTGCACGAAAGAGAGTACCAGGCACCACAAATGTGGTCTTGTCTTTCTGATGCTTACCTTGACTAATCACTCTGACACCCTCAGGTTCCAGGATAATTATTCCTGCAAAGTCAAGGTCTCCCTTTGCTTTGACCTGAACTTACCCTCTAACAATGAAAGTGCCCCAAGCTCTGGAGCGACTTTTCTGCGTTAACTCTGAAGCAGAGTTGCAGTGAGAAAATCTACCCTTTTAATAGGCGAAAATATTGCCCTCATAAGTCTTTTTGCAACGCACTTGAGCTTAATGCTCACTTACCAATTCGCCTTTATAACTTCCATATTGAGTGAATTAAGTCCTCCATGCGGGTAGTTATTAAAGAAGTGATAAGTGCTTTATAATTCAGTAAAGAGTGGCCTGGCCATTTCATATTTTCCTAAGGAAATTGGCCATCCGAAGGGCAGCACTCTCAGAACCCCTGGGGCCAGCTGATTTTAGGCACAGAGCTTGGACTATTGGATTATTTTCAAGCCAGCTGCTCAGGCCTGGACCAAACTCCTCCTTGCTCAGACTTTCTCCCCCAAGACCCATTGGGGAGTAAGGGTCAAAATCAATGTCTGTCTCCCTGCCTGAGGCAGTTTTTATTCTTGATCAAAGGCCTCCATTTTCTCTCCTGGTTCAAAGCTAAGATGTCTAGTAAGGATCAGAGGTTTTATAATCAACGTGATGTGATTCTTATCTGTAGACAGGAGGAGACCTTCTCCAAAGGGCCACAAGGGTTCCAACCCTCTGACCCCAACCCCATGGGTACAGCTTGCTTCTTTATACTTTAGACTCTTCAAGTGGTTGGAGAAAGTGCTGTCCCCATCAAGACCTTGGTAACCACAGATTTTTCATGACTTGTTGTGAGGTCACAGGGTTCTGAGCAGGGACAGTCATTTATTTATTCGCTTATTTAAATTTTCTGCTATGTACCAGGAACTGGGATGAGTGTTGCAGATACAACAGTGAATAAGACAGGTTGTCTGCCTTCAGGGAGCCTGCATTGCATTAGGAGAGAGACACAGTAAACAAATGAACACAAAGGTGACATAATCAGAGGTTTTGACGAATGATAATAAAGGGAATATCTAGAGCATAATTTCCCAACCTTAGTGCTGCTGATACTTTGGAATGGATAATTCTCTGTTGGTAGTGGGGGCTGTCTTGTGCATTGTAGGAGATTAATACTATGTCTTCTTCTCACTATACACCAGTGGGATCTCCCCAATAGTGACAGTCAAAGCTGATGTCTCCAGACAATCCAAGCCTGGGGGGCACAATCTGTCCCTGACTTGAGCTCGAGCACTATTCATCTAGAAGAAGGTTCAGAGAACGGTCCCAGCTAGGTTGGTAGGAAAGGGTTCTCTGAAGAAGTGACTTTTCGGAAGAATCCTGAAGCTGGTGTCTTGCCTGAGGGACAAATAAATGCAAAGGTCCTGAGAGGAGGCCAGTGAGGCTGAAGTCACGTGAATAAAGAGGGAGGGAGGTTTGCGCCGAGGAGGGAATGGCATACGTTGCATCAGAAAGGAGCTTGCCGGTCACGGTGGAGTCTGAATTGTCCCCCAAGTGCAAATGCAGGAGAAGCCACTAGAGGTTTTTTGTTTTTGTTTTGTTGGAGGACATGATTAAATTTATGTTCCAACTAATTTATTAAGGTTTCTGTGTGGAGGACAGATTTTAATTGGACTGCAGTGGAAACAGTGGTCATGTTTTGGAGGCAGGGATCTTTGTGAAAGGTGATGGTGGCCCGGACTCAGGTGATAATAGTGGATGTGGCAAGAAGTGGAGAGAGTTGAAGGGTTGAATCAGTGACGGGGTTTGTCTGGGACAACTCCATGACACCAGTGCCATTTATTGACATGGAGATGGCTCACTGGGAGAAAAGCAGGGGCTGGTGCTGGATCCGCTAAGATGTCAGCTAAACATCTGGAGCTCAGGGAAAGTTCTGCTAGAGATGCACATTTGAGTGCCATCAGCACAAGAATGGCATTCAGAGCCAAGCATTTTGGGGGAGATTACCTTGGCTTGTGAGAGAGGAAGTGGAAAGAGGAGCACTGGGCTCCCTGGGAGACTTCAACATTTAGGGATCAAAGAATACAACATCAGCAAACAGGCCTAAGAAAGACTATCCAGAGAGTAGAAATATACCCAGGAGAGAGTGTAGTCAAGGAAGCCAGGGAGGAAAGAATGTTTCAAGGAAGAGAGTGGTTAATTGGGTAAAATGCTGTCCAGGGACTGAATAATTGGTGACAGAGAAAAGGGACTGGATTTGCCGACATAGAAATCACTGGTGATTTTGACAATTGGTTTTAGTAGAGTGGAGGGACAGAAGACAAACTGGGATGGACAATCAAAGGGAGGCCAGGAAGAAAGGCCTGTAGATGTAGACGATTCTTTTGGACCATTTCTTTTTGTAGATGGGCTAGAACATGTTTGTATGTTGATGGAAAAATTTAGCAGAGAGAGAGAGTTGAGGGTAGAGAATAGGAAGAGTGAAAATAAATGCATTTTGGGGAAGGTGGGAGAGGGCGTTCTTGAGGAGGCAGGAGAGGTTGATGCCGGGTAGAAAGTCCACATGGGGAGCTGACAGCTAAATGCTTCATGTCTGACATTAATCCCTGTGGGGATTCATTCATTTATTCTCCTAGTTGTCACAACACTGGAGCCACAGCCTCCTGGCCCTACCCTTAGAAAACTCATGCTTCGGTGAAGGCCATAGTCATGAAGGGAGGGAACAGGTGGAAAATGTGTGCCCAGGTGCCAAGGGCATTTCTGCTTCCTCCTCGTCTAGTGTGGGGGGTCCTCCTACTTCCCCACTCCTGACCCTGACAGTGGGCATCAGGCTGAGACCTGGGCCTGGGAGGGAGCTGTGGGCCCTTGAGACCTCTGAGATCACCTTATTCTTGCTTCTGAGCCCTGCAGTGATGCTCCCAGCATGCCTGTCCCTGGGTGGGATGTTGAGTGGTGTGCTCGGGGCCACAACCCTCCCCAGAGATCAAGTTCAGGGTGCCTGTAGGGTCAGACCAGGGCTCTGGGCTGCTCAGGAGGCCAGGGTGACGGCTGTGCAAGTGCTGAGTTTGGAGATCCTCTGGCAGGGAGGAGGGGCATCTGGGTGGCTACATAGCACCACTCTGGATGGCTTCTAGGGGTAGCTGCCCCAATTTGAGATTCTGCGGGTAAGACAGATATAATCTCTGTTCTCATGTATTATGGTTCTAATGTAGAGATACTGATGACAAACCCATAATCAAATAATCTAATAAGACAATTATAGATGGTTATTAAGGGCAGTGAAGGACATAAACAGTAGTTTGTGCCAGATAGAAACTGGAGGGGGAAACACGGGGGCTGCTAACACAGGGGAGTCAGGACAGGCTTCTTTGAGAAGGTGATTTTTGAGTGGAGACCTGAGGGATTGAAAGAAGCCAGGGATGAATGTTTCATATAGGAAGTCTGGTTGGGAATAAGCCTGGAATGTTTAAAGACCAGAGGCAAGACAGTGTGGCTGGAGCCCACAAAACAAGGGGAGTGCGTTCAGAGAAGGAGCCCTAGAGGCATCTGGTAGCCAGCTTGTGCAGGACTTTGTGGGTGGCTTCCTGGTGACTTCACTGGATTTTACTGTCATAGCCAAGGTAGACCATTGAGGGGTTTTAGGCAGGGGAGAATGGTTGCAATAACACAGATTGTTGGAGAAGAGGGAAAGCAGGGAGGCCAGGTAGGAGGGGATGCTTGTTTTCCAGGTTAGAATAGGTGGTGGTTACCTGGAGCATTGATGTGTGGTTGCCATCCTGTGCCTGCCCAGGTAGCAACAGTGAAAACAGAGAGAAGCAGATAGGCTGGGGAGGGTAGGCTAGGAGGGTCACAGGCTGGGGTCTAGCCCTGATGGCCTGGTCTCCCCAGTGAACTGGCTGGCTCCCAGGTGAAATCTCACTCCTGGGAGTTAGGCCTTTTCTTAATGGGGTAGCAGGGAAGGTGTGTCCTTGATCTTTTCCTGTGAGGAGACACAGCATCTTTGCACCTGCAGAACACAGGTGTGTGAACAAACGTTCCTCGTTCCTGGCACAACGCTTTGGAATTGATCGGGAAGCCGGCACAGATGCTGTCGTCTTCCATCTGTTCACTGCATGATCTGAATGTTCCTTTCTATGGTCCCGTGGGGGGGGTCCCAGATGTGGGGCTGGTTCACCATGGTCCTTGGCACACAGCTGCTTGTAGGCTTGTGTGCTAACGTGCTGGCATACTGGGGTCACCGGCACAAGCCGCCCTCCCCACCCTGGCTCCCTGGGGCTCTTGAGTCTGGGTCCCTAGGCATTTAGTACACTGCCCCCCTACAACAGCTGTCAAGGGAGGGACAGCCAGGTGACTTGGCTGGTGTGATCTGATGCAGCTCCTCCCCAGCCCCTTTGATGCCTTAGCACCATGGAGCTGTTGCTCCAGACGGTTTGTTTATAATGCTAAACATATCAGATAATTGAAAGCTAATGCTGCTGTCTGGATCACTAGACATAATACGCCTGGATAACAAATCAGTTTCCTCATTGCCCTACAAGGCTTCGGAGTCAAATGCACAGCACATTGTGCATGTGTGCACATGGGCACTCATGCATGTGTATGCTCCAATGCTGACTTGTTAGGAAATGGAATTCCAGACTAGCTTCTGCAGGCACTCGCTGGAGAGAAGGGATACCTGTATGCAATCTTGTTTTTTGAAGGTTTTGGATTGTATTGCAGGAGCAGAGTACTCATATATAAAAAACATCCGGAGGCCTAGGCAGGCAGATTGCTTGAGGCCAGGAGTTTGAAACCAGCCTGGCCAACATGGTGTAACCTTGTCTCTACTAAAAATACAAAAATCAGCCAGGCATGGTGGCACCTGCCTATAGTCTCAGATACATGAGAGGCTGAGGCACAAGAATTGCTTGAACCTGGGAGGCAGAGTTTGCAGTGAGCCGAGGTGAAACATGAAAACCAGGGCAAATATCTACCTATCTGTATGCATGTGAACGTGTGTGTATGTGAATTTTTTCATATTCCCTTAGATCCTATTTATACTTAACATGCATTTCTAACAATACAAATGGAATCAGCTATTTATACCACTAGTGCCATGCATCCCCACTGAATTGAGGACATAGGAATTACTCCTCTAATCCTCACCACAACTAGAGTTGCTGTGGAGTAACTGAGGGTTGGAGAAGCTCTAGTAACTGGCCTGAGGGCATCGGCTTCTGGTGCTAGCGCCTGCATCATCTCCAGGTCAGCCTGCTTCCAGGTGCCAGCTCTTACCCATTGGGCTCCAAGAGGCTGCAGAGGAGACTGGGCACAGCACACTTGGGAGGGAGGAGGGACCCTGGGGACAGCTGCTCAAGAGGTGATGGCCTGCAGCCTAATAGCAAAGAAAGAGCCAGAAAATAGTTAAAATGGATGCAGTGGCCACTGGAATTAAAAATCATATCAGGGTAGGGCCATTTGTAGTAGGGCTACAAATTCTGCATCCTTCAGGAGCTTCTGAGGGTTTTGCTGTGCCAGACTCATTAGGTTGGTCGTGTTGATGTAAGGTCGTAAGAAAACGTAAATCGTGATCTGCCTACTCTGCTTAAAAAGGCAAGGATGTGTGTAATGCATTTTAGGTGGAAAAGAAACACCCAGCAAAGAAGTTGAAAATGCAAAGGATTTTGCTTTAAATTTAGTTGTCTGGAAAATTTGGTTATGAGGAAGAGCTCAGTAATGGCAATGAGAAGTCACAGTGAGGATAACGGCAATCTGACAGCAAGAGAGGAGCAGGAAAAACTTAGAAAATGAGGCAGAACTGGGCCTGCTTCCTGTAGAGAAAGGAAGGATGTCCCATCAACCAAGTCCCTGTCTCGCCAAGTGCCCAGGGAAGTTCTGCTAGGTGAAGGGTGCCTTGTCCCTGTGGTGGACCTCCTTAGTCACCTTAGTCCTGTGGGGTTAGATGGTGGCGGACGCCTTTGGGTTTTACACTTTTCTCCATAGAAGAGGAGTAAACATGAAACATTAAATATGGAAGTTATAAACAATTCTTAAACATATCCACATGACATGTTTTTAATTAAAACATGGACCACACATTCCGTACCATGCAATTTTTGGATGCTTGGAGATTGCCCATTCATTTCATATTGGCCTAAGCAAAACAGAAGGAGGAAGAGAAAACGGGTAGAAAAATACAATCTGCCCAGTCGCAGTGGCTCACACCTGTAATCTCAACACTTTCGAGGCTGAGGCTGGTGAGTCACCTGAGATAAGGAGTTCAAGACCAGCCTGCCCAACATGGTGAAACCCTGCCTCTACTAAAAATTGAAAATTAGCTGGGTGTGGTGTATGCCTGTAATCCCAGCAACTTGAGAGTCTAAGACAGGAGAATTGCTTGAACCTGGGAGGCAGAGGTTTCAGTTTCTTGTTGCCCAGCCTGGGTAATAAGAGTGCCACTCCCTCTAAAAAAAAAAAAAAAAAAAACAACAAAAAAGTCCAGGCATGGAGGCTCATCCCTGTAATCCCAACACTTTGGGAGGCCGAGACAGATGGGTGGATCACAAGGTCAGGAGTTCAAGGCCAGACTGACCAAGATGGTGAAACCTCGTCTTTACTAAAAATACAAAAATTAGCTGGGCGTGGTTGCAGTGAGCCAAGACCACACCCTTGCACTCCAGCCTGGGTGACAGAGCGAGACTGTGTCTCAAAAAAAAAAAAAAAAGTACAATCTAATTTATTCTAGCACAAAGGATGTTTGTACTCTCCATGAGTGTATCAATTAATACTTAATTTATGCCATGTCCCATTATAAAAATGGCTATGAAGCAGCTCTCTGTGGTGCTGGGTCTCTGGGACCTGGTGTTGCTGTTGTGTGTCACCAAGAGTGGCTATGTTTTGGATTTATTTTCTAGTATTTCTGGAGAACCATTCCCTGACTCCATTTCCCCTTCCAAGCTCACCTGACAGCATCATGAGATCTTGATCCCAGGGGTCTACCTTGACCTCATTGAAGTTTTTGAGTTCCTGCCCTAAGCCTGACTCTGGCTCTGGAGGTCAGTGTCATCATGTATTATGCCCCAGTGCCGCCTCCTCTCTGGAAAAGTGGTGCCCACTAGCTCTTGGCAGAGTAGTAGTTCTGTGGAATGGAAGGGCAGTTGTGGGAGGGTAGGAGAAGGGCATTGAGTGGATTTTCTGAATGGAGCATTTCACATGTCTATCAAATGAAGAGGCACGAGAAATCCAGGAGAGGAACTTTCAGTGGAGAGAAAAGGCTCTTGGCCAGTGGTTCCAGCCAGCGATGATGAGAAGAGACCACTATTGCTTCTAGAATGTGTAGCCTGGGTTGGGCCATGGTCCAGCAGGCCAGCACACCCTTTGCTTCCTCTGAAGAAGTGCCTGTAACTTGAGAGGGTCCTGGGAGCCGTGGCTTGCCACTTTTTTCTCTCACCTGGACTCAGTGACCTACAGGCAGACTTTTTTGTATTGGCCTGAGGCCTGGTAGTATCTGCTGCAAAGCAGTCATCTTCAAACTTGATGTTGTTTTAACCTGTGAGACTCTTGCTTTAATAGCCCTCGTAGGCAGAAGCGTTGTCTAATAAAGCAGGGTTTCTCAGTCCTGGTGCTGTGGGTATTTGGGGCTGATGATTCTCAGTGGTGGGGGCTGCCCGGTGCATTGTGGGATGTCCTGGTGCATTGTGGGATGTTGAGCAGCATCTCTAACCTCTACCCACTGTAAGCCATCGTTACTCTTTCCCCAGTGGTGGGGGCTGCCTGGTGCATTGTGGGATGTCCTGGTGCATTGTGGGATGTCCCGGTGCATTGTGGGATGTTGAGCAGCATCTCTAACCTCTACCCACTGTAAGCCATCGTTACTCTCTTTCCCCAGTGGTGGGGGGCTGCCTGGTGCATTGTGGGATGTCCCGGTGCATTGTGGGATGTTGAGCAGCATCTCTAACCTCTACCCACTGTAAGCCATCGTTACTCTCTTTCCCCAGTTATGATGACCAAAAAATGTGTCCAGACATCGTCAAATGTCTTCTGGGGGGCAAAATTGCCTCCCTTTGAGAACCACCATATGAGGAGACTAAAGTGGAGGTAATTTATTTAAAGTAGGAGTGGTCAGCTGGTGTGCTGCCCCTTTGCCCTTTCTCCTCCCTCCACTCTCTGTTTCCGATCGAAGCAGGGACACCCAGATTGGGAGCAGGGCTGCAGGTTCCTGTGGGAGCCACCGCCAGCATGCACTTTGCAGAATTACATAGTCCCTTGGGCATTGCTCCAAGTTCTTTTCCTCCACAGTGGGAGTGGGTTTGTAGGATGTCCGGGCAGGGATGAGCTGGTCCAGCCTGTGGTCCTGGAATAGGGCGACCAGTCACTGGCCTGCACAGGCTTTAGGTGCCTGGCCTTCCTCTAGAAATGAATAGGTATTGATTTTTTTTTTTTTTAAGAGAAAGTCTCACTATGTCACTCAGGCTGGAGTGCAGTGGCATGATCTCAGCTCACTGCAGCCTCTGCCTTCTGGGTTCCAGCAATTCTCTTGCCTCCGCCTCCCGAGTAACTGGAAATACAAGCACATGCCACCACACCTGGCTAATTCGTGTATTTTTGGTAGAGATGGGGTTTCCCCATATTGGCCAGGCTGGTCTCGAACTCTTGACGTCAAATGACCCACCCACCTTGGCTTCCCAGAGTGCTGGGATTGCAGGTGGTGTTGATTGATTTTCAAATGTCAACACAATGCTCAATGAAAACAACCTGGACAGCCCAGAAAATCACTAAAAAGGAGAAGCCATGTGTAATTCTGCTAGGTTGAGGTGCTCACTTACCGTTAACAAAAGCAAACCCAAGCTGCTCTTTTATTTTTTAAATATATTTTTGAGTCCACCTTTTTCACTGAAAATGGTTGTCTCTCTAATGGCACACACACACCAGCTGGCACAGTCACAACCCTGACCCTCCTGGTTGGGTACCAAGTGGTGAGTCATAGGCGAACTTGGCAGCCACCCAGCTGATGCCATCCAGAAATGCCAGGGCCTCATCTTCATCCTCCTGCTCTTCCTCGGAACTTGCTCTGATGTGGCATCTATGCATTCCTTGAACCTGTGTATAAACTCCTGCTGGCACAGTTTTTCCTGGAGGTCATGAATGACAAGTTTCTTGCCCCTCCACACTCTACCACATGGGGTTTTTATCAATGATTTCTGAGAAATGACAACTTCCAGCAGAAGCCTGATGCCATTTTTAGCTTGAAAACTGAGAACAAGACTGCTCAGTTTCTGTAAGGCATGGGAGGAAAGTAATCAGCACAGCCAGCTCTGCCGGAGGACTTACATGTACTCCACACTGCAAAGGGGTTTTCTTTTTTTACCGTAGTCTTTTGATCTTCACATCATTCTTACGAGGCAGTTATTTTATTGTCCCCATTTAATAGATGAGAAAACTGAGACACAGACAGAAGAAGTAACCTGGACAGGGTCACATAGATAGGAGTACCAATGGGACCAGGATGTGCATCCTGACCATCAGCTTCTAGGGCAGGAGTCAGCAGCTGTTTTCATAAAGGGCCAGAGAGTAAATATTTCAGACTTTGCAGGCCATATGGCCTCTGTAGCAACGCTTCAGCTCTGTCGTTGTAGCTTGAAGTTAGTTATAGATAACAGAAAATGAACAGGTATGATCATGGAAATTTGAATTTCGTGTAATTTTCATGTGCTACAAAATAGAATTCTTCTTTTGATTTTTAAAAATGTAAATGCTATTTTTAGCTCTGGGGCTGCAGGAAATCAGGCAGTGGGGTGTAGCTTGGTGATAACTAGTGTAGAACCCTGACTCCCACCCACACTGTTGCACTGTGGCTATAAAAATGCTATTCCCTGATTTAGGAAAACTCAGAGCTACCCAATGAGGAGGTGGGGGCCATTATTCTGCTTACCAGAGGACCCTTTGGATCAAGGAGTTCATTTATTTCTCTGCCATATCTCAGTGTGTGCGTAAGTCAGGGAAGGGTCAATCTGTGGGCATAAGCCACGAGGGCTCAGAAGGATAAGGCTTTAGAACATGGTAATGACTGACAACCTTAACAACACATTTATGGAATTCTAATGTGGGCTGAGACAAATAATTTCATTGATTTAAACAATATGATCAAAGTCGCTTGTTGGGAGCAGATCCTTGTAGGAAGCTGGGCTCCCGTGAATGACTATTCTGTACAGTCATGGTGATCTACTTGGTAATTTACAAAGGCCTGGGAATACACTGGGTGACCTGGTGGCACAGATAGTTCCACTCCTCTGGCGCATTCTTTTCATCTGAAATGTTGCCAGGTTCCCTGCCATGGTGGGACCAGACCACCCAAACTGCCCTGGGCAATAAGGCTTCCAGGGAGAAGACTTTGGCGTTGGAATCCAGCACCAACCTGGCCACCTGGTCCGTGTCCCCGGCAGATGTCAGTGTCTCCGGCTGCTCAGCAGGGACTTTGAGAGACTGTGGTACAAAACAGGTTCTCAGCATACCTTGTCACCGTGTGGCTCGGAAATGCTTCCAGAGGCCCTGGCAGCCATAGTCCTGCTGCCTTGCTGGCTCTGACTCGACTTAGTGGCAGATGGCAGAGCTGCGGGTGCGGTGGTGCTGGGGAGGAGACGTCTGGGGAAGGTGGCTGTCACTTTCCTGGCCAGAGTGTGCCTGAGCTAGTTCTGTCCCAGGATGAGCTGTCACCTCTCTGCGCTCTTCACTAAGATGTTACTCAGACTTCATGGCCACTGATCAGAGTAAAATCCTAGGACGATGGGGTGAGCAGCGGAAGGCCTTTTCCTGAGATCCTTTGGTGCTCCTTGGGATCACAGGTGTGTATGAATGGGCATCTTTCATACACCTTTAGAGCTGCAAAGGGCCTTAATAATAGCCTAATGGTTCTCAACCTGGGAACCCCAAAAGCAGTAATGAAGGATGTTTGTCTCTGGCATTTGGTCAATATAAAAATGATAAACCCAGAAATCACATCCATACCCATGACAAACCCTCTCATGTCGGCTGAATGTTGAGTTTCTTTGCTTTGGGCTGGAATTTATGCACTGAGTAAGTTAGCATGGGTTTGTGTCTGTTGATAAGAAGCTCTGTTAACAGTGATTTATATCTCTGATTAATAAATCCAAGAAGATGAATTAATTAGTACTTAATAGATGTAGTGTGCTTGCTAGACATAAACCTCCTTAAATGTGGGATCTCTTGGGGCGAGGTTCTGAAAAGAGATCTTTGTGATGGAAAGGGGAGAAACTGCTGATTGAGTACAACTCTCCTCTTTTACAAATGAAAACATGGGAGACCCAGAGAGATGGAAGCACTGGCTCAGAGTCACTGGATCCTGAAGTCTTAGATGAAGCTAGAGTTTGTGTCTTCAACCGCCAGGCTCCCATTCTTTCCATGACACCCTAGTGTCTCCAGGATCCTTAGGTGGCCCCCATTCTCTGGAGTCAGCTCCACCAAATCAAGCCATTGGTTTTCTTGAGCTCCAGGAGGGATTGAGCTGTGGTCACCCAAAGGGGCCTTCCAGGGTCTAGACCCTGGTGATGCTGGAAGTAGGTGCATGTCCCTCCTTGGCTATGCCCGCTGGCCAGCCACCTCATCCTTTTATAAAGTCATGTCATTAGTCTTTATGGGCAAGAACTAAGGAAAACAAGGGCCAGTCCTTAGGAAATTCTGAATAGGAAAAAGAAAGAAAGGGAACAGAGGAAATCTGAGTTAAGAAGGCAAGCAGGGAGATTGAACTTCATGTCTTTAAATGCTGACGGGGAGATATTCAATGCAATCCATGGGCCAGGCACTTGGAACCTATGAATTCAGTTAATTCTCGTGCCAACCCCATCAGACAGACAGTGTGAACCCCAGCATGCAGAAGAAGAAACTGAGGCTCAGAGATATTTGGTGACTTGGCAAAAGGCCTGGCTCTCAATTAGTTCATCTGGGATTCAAGCCCTGGTCTCTGTGGCTCCAAAGCCAGCCCCATTTCTGTTGCCTCTGGTTGAGCCTTACCTTTCCTCCTCCCCTGCAGACACATAGAGAACTGGCGCAGTCTTCACACGCTCAATGCTGTGGACATGGAGCTCTACACTGGACTCCAAAAGCTGTGAGTACACCTGGCCACAGAGAGGCCTTTCCCTGTGGAAGGGGTAGGTGTCACGTGGTCTACCTTCTGGTGTGGAGTGAGAGGCACGGCAAGGCTGCCATCTGCGATTTCCCTCCATGAGTCCTCTTTTGGTAGAGTTGGCAACATATACTTAGACGCCAGAGGCTTCAAAGGCCATCTCTTCACACCCCCCCATTTTTTCCTAGTCTTGAGAGGCAAGGGGGTTGCGTGAAGTCCCATCTTGAAGGTAGGGTTTCGAGGCAGGCCTGGGACCCAGGCGTGGTGGGCAAGTGTCCTTTCCCTAGCCTTACGCTTGACTGATGAGCCCCCTGGAGTATGAGATTTCCCAGCTACCTCCTCCCTTGGATTTCAGTGTTAGAGACTGTGGGGACCTGGAGTGGGGAGAGGGATCGGAACAAAGAGGTCTGCAGCCCTGCCATCGCTGGACCAGCAGAGGCCCTGGTCCTTACCCACTGGCCAGAATGGGTGGAGGGCAGCTACCAGTATGACCCCTGACATTCCAGCCTCACAAAGGGCCCTGGGGCGTGTGAGCCCAGACGCCTCCACTGAGCACCCCTAGCAGGCCACCAGTGATGACTGGCAATGAAGGGGTGCAGATGACCCACAGGGCGGCTGCAGGGCCAGACTTGGCCTTACCCTCTCCCAGCCTCAGCCCAGAGAAGACATCCCTCTGCCTCTTGAGCTCTGCTGATCCTCTTTTTCTCTCTGTTTAGGACCATCAAGAACTCAGGACTTCGGAGCATTCAGCCCAGAGCCTTCGCCAAGAACCCCCACCTGCGTTATATGTGAGTAGAGCTGGGCTGCCGGGATGGGGGGCACATGGCAGGGACTCTCAGGGCGGTGAAGCTGGAGACCTGAGGTCTAGATCTGGCTTTGCCTCCAGGGGCTCTTGGGAAAGTTTTTGAACTTTCTTGCGCCTCCAATTTTGCCTCTTAAAAGGACTATTTTGGATTTGATGATCTCTAAGGTTCCTGTCAGAAGGGCTTAGAGGGAGAGTTAGTCTCCTGACACCCAAGTTTGTTCACTTCCATGATAAAAGTTGGGAATCGAAATGATAGGGAATTCCACTTATTGCAAGGTGAATGCTATACTTCTAAGACCGTAGGTAGGCCCATGAGAATGTGTGTGTGTGTGTGTGTGTGTGTGTGTGTTAGGATTGGGGGTTGGAAGAAGAAAGAAAGCGTGGCCAATAGCCGATGTTATGTCTAAATAGATTCTGGGTTCAATGGGGAAAAGCTCAGAGAAGTGGAGACACCTGTATAAGGTCACACAGCTTTGTTTGGGACAAGCTGGAAGTCAGATGGTGATGGGTGGGGGGTCCTGTCTGTCTGTGCCTTCTTCACCCTGTCTCTTCCCTTTCTTTAGTGGGGATAGAATCACAAGAGTTGATGCTTCCTCTCTCAGCCTAGTTCTGGGCTGATAGACTTTGGGATTCAGTTGAGGATTGCCATTTCCTAGGGAGAAAGTGGGCATGAAGGGAAGCCTGGGGTGACTGATTAGGGGAAGTGCCAACCTGCTGCACCCATAGAGAGGTGTTTGTTGTCTGGGTCAACTCCGAGAATAGTGGCCATCTTGGACATCCACTGGGCATGTTTTCTAAGAGCAGAGGCTCTGCGGGAACCAGGTGGGGAGGGGTCTGTTGCCTTTGGGGAGAAAGTGGAGAAGTGGTGTGCCTGGGGCTAGTCTTTCCTGTCGCCACTTAAAAGTTTCACTGACTGAGCACTTTGCATTTGGAAGGAAGGGGCAGCTGGGCTGGAGAGAAATCGCACGTGCAGGGGCAGACATCCAGGAGAGCTGTGGGAAGCGGAGGGTAGGGAAGGAGGGGAAAGAGAAGAGATCACAGAGATCCTGGTGGAGGAGCTGTTTTTTTCTCTCCTGGGGGGTCCTGACTTTGCCCCTGGGCTCTGTGTGTTTTCCCAAGTGCATAGTGCGTGCTTGATAAATATTTGTTTATCGGTATGGCCACCTCTGCTTTGTGCGGAGCTTTCTTTTCTCTCTCTGGAAATAGCAGGTTCTATGGCCACTGCTCAGGGCCAGATGTATCAGCTCCAGGGGACTGAGACCTCCCTTTCAACTGTCTAATTTAGCTGTTGCCCTTTGCCCCAGGGTAGCCTCTGTGGTGAGAGCCTCCTGATGTGTGTCCTTTGCAGCTGGAGGCATAGCTGGGACCAGAGGAGGGCCTTGGACCAGATGTTCCAGGTGTTTATTTTATTGGGGGTTTGAGGTTCACTGTAAAACATCCCAAATGCTTTTGAAATCTAAGTCTTCCTTTTCATACTAATTCATACAAGGGTCACAAAGTCAAATGCCCATGGTGGACCAGGTGGGGCCACATGTCCCTTCCAAAGAGGCAACCAGTCATCAGTTCCAGCTGACTGCTGCCACGTGGAGGTGGGGCCTGGACTTGGAGATTCCGTAAAACCACTCAAGTTTTAAATGCTGCCAACTAAAAACAAGACCCTTCAACTCCATGGCCAAACGAAACTACTTCCATGAGCAGAATATGCCACATAGAGTGCCAGCTTGTAGTGCGAGGTCATATTTGGGGGAGGACACTGTCGATGTGGGAGAAACCCTGTTCTCTTTGAGGACAGAGGCTGGGTGCTCAGGCCCCAGAGCCTTCTAGGGTATGGTGTCCCTGCAGCTTTTAAGGAGATGGAGAGGCTTTGGGACCCAGCAGGTTTCTACAGGCTCAGGAGTGGAAGCAGGGTTGCATCTTGGGCTGCAGATGTCTCTGAAGTGGGTTGTACCAGAGCATGTCTTTGACTTGCCCTTGAGGATCCTGGAAGAGGGCTGTGATCCATTGTCTCTTTTGGGATGATCTGGGGTCAGCTGAGTGGTGGCAGCAATAGAGGCTGGTGGAGGTTTGCAAGATTCTCAAGGCTTTGTGGGTAGGAGGACCTGTTTGGAGTAGGACCCAAGGATACCATGAACCTGCCCATGACCTTGGGCCCTGTTTTCTCCTGAACACATTGGCCAGCTCTTGCCAAAGTACTTGCTATTGGCTACAGGGGATCACCAAGAAGGATGGATGATCATTAGTTAACCCCCAACTTGAGTCTGGCTGTGCATTAGGGGCACATCAGGGTGCTCAACCTGGTTCAAGAAAGCACTCGGTCAAGTGGCTCTGATAGGCACAGCGAGGCACCTAGAGGAGCCTGGGGGTCATGGAGAGATGAGTCAATAGAAGGAGGCCTAGGCCCTGGCTTCATCCACGGGTTTTATTTATTAACTTTTCTTATTTGTGAAGACACACACCAAATCCCAACTGAGTAAATTTCCCGGCAGCTTTGGGACATTTTCTCCTGGCAAATGGGCCAGGTTTCTCTGATGTCTCACAGCATCTATTTCTGTCCCCTAAATGCATTTACAAGTCTTCTGGCCCCAGCTGAGCAATCACAAGATGATCACTTACTCCAACACTAATTGCCGATCCCTGGCTTGGCAGCTTTTTTTTTTTTTTTTTTTTTTTGGGGCGGGGGGGTGATAGCTGAGAAGTCTTTTCTTCTCTCCTCTGTACAAAATAAGAAATAGGAAGTGATATCATTGCCCCTAGTACTGATGTCAAACTGTCCAAGTTGTTCTGATTGGTTGAACTGTCCCCCACCCCTAAGCTACTGGTGTGTGAATCAGTGTAATTCTTCCTCATGCCAGAAAATGAATTGAGAAAATGTTGGCCAGGTTGTCTGCTACAAAGTGGGCTGGAGATTACGACCCTTGGGCCCTACTTCTGGTTTATGAGTGACTGATCGTCTCCTCTTGATTGCTTCAGTTTTCTCTCCCTTTTGTAGAATGTGGAAGATGAGACAAGGACGAATATACATCAAAGGAAACCCTTTTTTGAGAGATGGGAATATTCTCCACCCTTGTATCCCTTCTCTGATCTTAAGGATTTTGGATTAAGGGTTTTTAAGGATAAGGATTTCTGAGATTGACAGTTGGAATAGCTGTATGCTAATCTGAAGAGAGGTCTTCATGATAGTGTCAATTCTAGGGATGGGATGCGGTCAAGATTAAACAATAAGAGGCACATACAGCTCTCAGCTGGGTGTGCAGCAGGCAGTGAGCGTTCAGAGAGGGCAGTTGCTAGTAGTGATAGTAATTATTGTTGTTATTGCTGGTGGTGATGATGGAATCAAAGAGAAGGGGTTAGGTGACCTTGACGGGTATTCTCATCACTTCTTTGTCCTGGAAAAGTTGAATTTCTGTCCCACAGTAGAGCCCACCTCTCTGTTGACTAGAATACTTGTATTCTGCGATGTCTTTCTTCACTGTACACTGATGAATAAATCCGGTAAGATCTTTATTCTCTCCATTTATCCCCACTTGCTCTAGACCGTATGTAGACCTCTCTGTAGATGCTGTCAGTCTCAGAGAGGACCTAAGCAATTGCAACTGATGAGCTTACAACTTTATTTTCACCTGAGTTGACTTCGCGCCCACCAGCATTATTGAACCTGGGTTGTTCTTGGAGTCCTCTGAGCCCGGCCTCTGCAACTGGCCCCTCTTTCCCTTTATGGGGTGTATTTTCTGTGGTGTGGCTCACCCAGACTAGATTGCACAGTCTGGGATCCCCACACCTGAAAAATGTAGATGTCTGTCTATGAGCTGCACTGAAACGATGGTACTTCCTTTTATCTGCAGAGCTCTTCATGGCTTTTAAAGTGCTTTTCCATACATTATCTCACTGAATTCTAATGACCATCCTGGGTAGGCAGCTTTATTTTGCAGCACAGAGAGGGTCTGACTTGTAAATAGCAAAAGTAGCAGTGCACATAAGTCCTCTGATTCTCTTTCCAGGAATCTTTCCACTCTACCTCATGGGTCAGAAGAGACAATGTTTTTTCACAGAAGCAATTTAAAAAGTTACTAAGTTTTTACTAATCATTACTCTGTTTAGAAAACCACATAAAAATGGCTGGTATCAAAAAAAATAATTAAAAATATAAGATCCAAACAGAAAATGATATGAGGTTCTTAGATGGGAAGACAGTATCATGAGTTAAACTTCCCCAAATTAATATGTAAATTTAATGTAATGTTAACCCCTAATTGGATTAAATTATCACAAACTTCAAAGGCTGAGAATAGCCAAGAAAGGCAGTAAAAAGAACAGTGGGCAGGGAGCGGGGCTGGGAAAAGCTCTGCCTGACCATATTATAAAGCCACCAGTAACGGAATCCATATAATATTGTCATATGAAAAGAGAACTGTAGGTGAAACAGCGTTACATATTGAGAAATAAACATCATTAAATATACAAATTCAATGTAAAAAAATGCTGGTATCAGAAAAGAAGAAGAAAAGGCTGATACTGGTTGAGAACGTCATGTGTGCCAAGGACTGTGCCTGGGGCATTTGCAACTATGAGCTCACTCCTCACAGTAACTGTAAGTTAGGGCTCCTCTCTCCCCATTTCATAGATGCAAACATTGAAGCTCAGAAGTCATAACTGAGTTCTCCTGAGGTTACGCGGTAAGTTAGTGGAACAATCAGGATGTGGACTCTAAATCCTTTGAATCTGAAGTCCATGTACTTTTTTACATCCCAGGAGCATTTTGTCTCTCTGGTTTTCACAGCAAGAATTTCTTATAGGAGGGGTGGGCATCTTTAAAGTTCTGTGAAAGAGCTGCTCTTTCCCCCTGGGGATTCAGCTCGCTTTATCCTCAAAGAGCTCTGCTGAGAAGCTCTGTTTAGTTCGTCTCCTTTTTCAGGTCAAATCCTATAATGACAGTTATGTTACAACCCGAATGTCTTTATTATGAAAGATTTCTTAGCATTAGCCTATGGCCTACTTATTTCCAAGAATATTTAATGTGAGATTCCAGCAAGCCGAAGGAATTTATTTAATCCCTTAGAGTTGATTGTGGTGGGACCTCTCTTGGGTTCCATTTCTTGCTCTCTCCCAAAAAGCTCTGGTGCTGGACTGTTATTTCTCCTCCTTTAGAAAGCAATGTGCACTCAATCTTTAGCTGCCAGAGTCAGCTGCCAGAGTGGGGTGGAAGATGGAGAATGATTTGAGCGTGATTGTATCAACTGTGTTATGTTTGTAAGGAGAGGAAATCAACAAGGCTGGGTGGGTAGGAAAAGAAGAGGTGGCCAGGGCCCCTACCCTTTCAGGACACTGACTGCATAGGTAATACATTTCTCTTGAGATTATTGGGGTGAGAAAATGGTGAGATTGATTTATTATGTATTATAAATGACTCAGTGTTCTTTCTCCTTGAAATAACCCCAGATTCTGAGTTTCAAAATGACATGTAGATATTATCTCAGTAAGTTTTCACTTTTCTGCCTGCCCCCTTTCCTCTGCACTGAGACTTTTCTCCGAGTTCCGGATTAGCAGCTGGCACAGTGATCTCCTCACTGCATCTCCACAAGTATCCTTCTCCTTTGTTTTTTTTTTGTGGAGGACTTAGCCATGAAATGCTGGATAATTAGTATATTATATTATGCTAATTATATAAGAAGCATGGGCTTTGAAGATAGGAAGACCTGGGTTCAAATCCTGGATCTTCCACTTCCTGCTGTTGACCTTAGGCAAGCTATTGAACTTCCCTGAGCTTTGAGAGGAAAAGTAAGAGTTCCTGTTTCATAGAATTGTTCTTAGCCTTAAGTAAGACAATGTCTGGAAAGTGCTTATGACCATGCACTGTGAAAGACTCAATACATATTTTTTGTATTATTAAAGACTTCCTCCCTCCATGTTGGTCTCCAATCATAGATAGTTAAAGCTGGAAGGGTCCTTAGAACCAACTCCCAAATTCGTATTCCTATCCCTGCCCTTTAGCTTCCTTCCTATATCAAACTGCCTACTTGCATGCCTGAGTCATGCGTCAACCTTAACGTGGCCAGGATGGAATTGTTGATTTCATACCAAGCCCTCCCTTCCTCCCTCCAAACCTCTTTTTCCTCAGTGCTGCTTGTTTTTGTAAGTGATACTGTCCATCAGATTGCTCAGGCCAAAACCTTGGGAGACATTCTTGATGCTTCTCTTTACTTGCCCACCCCCTTCTTCTGCCATTCAGTTTAATAAATTCATAAAACATTTTGTATCCATCTGCTTTTCTCCTCCTTCCATGCTCATATCTATTGTCTTGGTCCAAGTCACCATCCCCTTCTCTGGCACTGTGACAGTAGCCTGCTAACTTAGGTTTTTCATGCCTCCACTTTTGTCTGCTACATTTCATCGTCAACACAGTTGCCAGAGTGATATTTTAAACACACAGATCCGATCCTGCCACACAGCTCCTTAAAGCCCTCCAATTACTTCTTGCGTTGCTTGCAATAACAGCTAAGCCCTTTTCCATGGCCACAGGACTCGTGTGGATACAGTTTCTGTCTTCCTCTCTAATTGCCTTGCACTTTCCTCCTTGTTGTCTCTGCTGTAGCCTTACAAGCCTTTTCAGTCCCTTAAATGTGTTTTGTCCCTGTTGACCCATCTGACCCTGAAAAATACCCTGCCCTGGATCTTGGCGTGGCTGACCCCTTCCCATCATTCATTCAAATGCTATTTCTTCAGTCTAATGCTCTCCCAGCTGAGCTATTTCGGCTCCTCAAATGCTAATTTCTTAGCAAGACCTCCTCTGACTGCTCAAACTTTGTGGCCGTTATTCTCCTTACAAATCTATCACTTTTTATTCTGTCATGTGGCTTAATCATTTCCTTTGCCTTTATTACTATTGATCATCTGCAAGTATCTCATTTAGCTATTTGTTTAAGAGTTGATACTCTATCTCCTGCTCTGGAATGTCAACTTCTATAGAGTGGGAACTTTTCCCTGCTGTATCTCCAGCGCCTAGAACAATGCCTGTCGTATGCCAAGTGATTGGTAGCGATTTGTCGCATGTACGAGTGACTCTAGTCTGACTTGATCATTTTCTGGATGACAGGAGGAATGGCTTGAGTGGAGAAGAATTCTGACCAAGATCCCCATAGCCAAGAGCTGAGCCAGGATTAGAATCTGGGCCCTGGAATGCTTTGTGTGGCATTCTTCCATCGTACATATCCTGTCTTCTCTCCTTGGGTCCTGTCTACTTTCCTTGGGTCCTGTCTAGCCAGAGATGCTCAGACTTCCATGTGTGACAGAAACCATTGCAGTCCTGTTTAAAAGAAGGGACATATGGGCAAGTATTAGATGCAAATCACTTATATCATTGAATGTACAAATATGAAGAGTACAGAATCATATCGCAGCATCCCCCTGCTGAGGTGTGATACAAAAATGTACAGTGAAGGTAGGTCACCTCTTTGAGCTTTCTTCCCATTCAGTTCTTGCTCAGAGCTTCCATCAGACCTCCTGCTGGAGCTATTGACTCTAACCAACGCTCATCACTCATTTGGTTATTTTGATAAGTAGTTGGGAGTATGTGCTCTTGAGCCACATGGCCTGATATTCAATTCTGGCTTTATCACATATATCTGTATATCTCGGGCAAGTTATTTAACATATCTGTGCCGTATTTCCTCTTTCGGAAAATGGGGATAATTTGGTTGTTAGCAAGATTAAATGGGTTAATGTATATGAAGCATTGAGGAGAATGGCCCATAATAAGAACCCAATATATATTAGTGGATATTGCTGCTATTATTCTTTAGATGACAATGTGACAATAACCCTCTTGGTAGGCATCTGAATAGATAGTATGTATTGAAGTATGTATCAAGTCTTCTGTGTTTTCCCCCATAGTGCTTCATGCTGCAGAGGATTTATCGTAGACAGGACGTAGTTCCTGTCCTTAAAGCTTACCATTTATTTAGGGAATGTAGGGCCTTGACAGAGCCAGGATGGGGGCTTCTACTTTTTTAAAAAGTCTTTTGAGAATGAGACGAAAGCTATGGACTTTCTCCTCATAAAAAGCCAATACACACATATATATACCATCGCTCAGAAATTTTCAGGGGCTTGCAGACTTCCCTTAGATTCTGGATTAAGAACCCTTTCCAAAGACGTCCTGGAGAGAGGTGTGTGGTGACTGAGACGCATGGTTTACATCTGGTAGGCCTAGGTCCTTTAGGAAATATCATTCCAGATGAGACTGGGAATGTTCAGAGTCCTATGTTTGTAGACACAGTGCTCTATAGCATTGTGGGATAACTATAGTTAACAATAATGTCTAGTTTCAAATAGCTGGAAGGAGGATACCGAATGTCCCCAACACAGAGAAATGCTAAATGTTTGAAATGATGGATATACTAATTACCCTGATCTGATCCTATGCAGCATATGCATTGAACCGTCAGTGTGTACCCCATAACTATGTACCATGATCATATGCCAATTACAAAAGCAAAATGAAAACGAATATGATTCCAGATGTGACACATGACACATGCCATATTCTCGTGGGCATAGAAGAATGCCCTCATAGCTTATAATCTCCACAATGATTAAGACAACTTAGGAATATACTGGATATGGGGTTTTCCTTTGAGATGATAAAAATATTCTAAAACTGATCATCATCTAAAATTGGTATTCTAAAATTGATGAATTTGATTCTAAAATTGATCATGATGAAAACATTCTAAAATTGATATCAGTATTCTAAAATTGATTCACAACTCTGTGGATATATGAAAAACTTTGGAATTGTACAGTTTAAGTGGTTGAATTGTGTATATATTTCACTTCTCTCTCTCTCTCTCTCTCTCTCTCCTGTGTTCCTTCTTAGCAGAAGCTTTCAGAGCCTGTGTGGGGCCTACCACATCTCTCTTCCCTCTGCCATGGGGCACAGGATATTACTGTTCCAGATGGAGGCTGCTCCATTAGCCAGAGTCTTGCTGGGAAGTTGATGGGAGCAAAGCCATAGCTGACCTTCTGTGGACATGTAGTATGAGAGAGAAATACACTTTTATTGTGATTAAAAAAAAAAAGAAAAGATAAACCAAACATGACAGTGGCTGTAATCAGTGTACAGAGTAGATAGGCTACCGGGAGTGCATGAGACTTGGTGTCTAAGCTGCCACCCTGTTCTTTTCTCTCCTACTCATGACAGGGTCTCAGAACACAGATGAGAGAGAGATTATTACAGGGAGAGCTTTGAACCTCTTCTAATTTGAGTATAAGGAAATAAATGGTATTTGAGTGGTGGTTCTTCATCAGCGGCTGTAGGTTGTTGGTGACACAGCTCACACCTTTGACACACTGTACAAACGGCTGACATTCTCCAGAGTCTTTTAGCATGAGGCAGCAGAGAAGGCGCTGGAGGACTCTGAGGAGGCAGCTGACCCGAGATGGGGGGGAGTGGCTGGGCAGCCTTATGGAGCAGGTGACAGCTGGCCCGGCTTTGGAGGAGGGTGGGCTTGGGTTTGTGGATAGCCTGCTTATGGCACAGGGCTGCAGCTTACCTTGGGGTGTGTACAGCTGTTTCCCCCTGGACTTCCTGCTGGAGCTGTTTGGACACATGCTCATGGGTACAGCCCGTTGAGCCTGTCTCTCAGGTATACTGAAAACATTGCCAAGGGAACAGCATTTGAAAATGGAGCAATTTGTCCATGGAATAGGATTTTCACAGAGTGAATGATGTAGTAGGCTAGTCCCACCTCTCTGTCAGGGCTACATTTAGTGGTGTGCCTGGGTGGCGGCCAGGAGGGAAGCTACTGGGCTTTGGGTCCACACGAGTGTGGGAGGGGCTGGTGGGGATGGCTCTCAATCATTAGAGGTTTTGTTTGGCTACAGCAGGGCTAGATGGCCACATCTTGCACATCCCTTTGGCTCTTTCTTGGCCTTATGCTGTGACCTCGGATAAGCCGTTTAACCCATTTGATCTGTTTTCACATCTCAAAGATGAGACAGTGTTATAAATGGCCCATTCCTGACCTCAGCATTCTGGGAAATTCAGGAAGAAAGGTTGCATCTGGGACACAGCTGGGGCCTCTGAGGGGCAGGGCCAGGGGAAAGGTGTTGTGTGTTTATTTTGGTTTTACTCAGTTCATTCTACTCCCCCACTCCAGCTCTCTGGAGGGGCAGTTATTCCAGTGCAGTGAGTTCCAGGGACATGACATCAGTGAAGCACTGACTATAGGCCCAGCATTCCTCTCTGCACTTTCTGTGTCCTTTCATGCTCATATTAGCAGGTGGACATCACCGTTGTCCCTATTTTACAGATGGGGAAGTTGAGGCACAGAGAGGTTGAGTGTCTTGCCTAAGGTTTCATACCTACTAAGTGGCAGAGCCAGAAACCAACTCCAAGTTGCTTGTGTCTAGAGCTCCAGAGCCTGTCCTCCACTCTACCGTCTCTTGGCCAAGGCCAACTCAGGTCAACCTTGGCTGTTGTCGGTTCAGGAACCCAGCTGGAGGAGAGAGGGAGGCAGTAGGCTTCAGAGCAGTACTCCTCAAAATGAAGGGCAGACAGAGGGAAGGCCCATGGGAGATCACGAAGGGAGTGTCTGAAACCATGTCCTGCTTTGCACCTGGTGTCTAGCAGGGTCTGGGTGAATTGGGCAATGCCCCTTAGCCTACTGGCTGGCACTCAGGGGGTTCATTAGCAGATGATTACACAGAGTGGGTATTCAGCATAGAGAATGGAGCCTGATGATCGAGCAGGTGGAGATGAATCATGTTGTGACATGTTGATGCAGGAGTGGCAGATTTCTATTTCCCCCATTTCCAGGGAGCATGGGGCTACACCAGCCCTGGATATCTTTGGCCCATTTCAGGCAGGATTATGACTGTAGGCGGCACACCCTGTTACAGAATGGGAAAGAAGGGGATGCGGGCCAGATTAGATAAGCTCCAAGGCTCTGTCTTCTCTGACATCCCGAAGTTTTGTGCCTGTGTATGCAACTTCAACATCTGACACCTTCTAGTTCAATCAAGCCATGCTTTTTCTGTAGGTGTGCCTGGGCCCCTGCATTCTTCCCATATCCCAGCCCATATGGCATGTGATAACACTGAGTAGCTTCTTCATTGTCCCCTTTTAAATGGAGCCTTCCTGCTTTTATTGAACCCCAAATGTGTTATTGATCCCCAACTGTGTTTTGTACCGCAGAATCCACCAGGCTTCAGATTTTCAGTGGATATTTCTCAGTTTCCACTCTTGCACCTGCTGTCTCCAAGAAAGTCAATTCCGAGTCCCCTCATACCATTAGTCTCCCGGGCGCCTGCCTCTTCTGGGGTCCTGTGAAGGAATTGCTCCTTGTTCCCTCGTGAGGCAGGTTGCAAGCTTCCTAAATTGAATTTCCTTTTTCTTGTCCACTTGAGTCTCTCCTCCAGACTCCCTGTGGTTCTGAGATGGCTCATGCCCCCAACCTCAGATCATTTCTTTCTGTTCAGTTTGTTTATGGACCACATTCTGATCCACCCAGGGCCAGATCATGTGGTCGCGTGCCTCACCTGCTGACCCACTACGTGTTTGTCATATGTACTTTGCAATTCTCTTAGTTGAAAACCCTAACCTCTTGAAGACTGTGTTCTTTCTGATTTCAGGTAGCTCAGCTCTCTAGCATCCCATGGACTGATCCTTAAGAATTAGCTTATAACCCTGTCAGCTGTTGCCTTTTAAAAAGTCAGTGTAGCGCTGAGGAAACATTCTGGCCTCTGGGCTGCATGTCTCCTAGCCTTGGAAATTAGACAATGTGCTCATATTTTCCAGCCTTGATTATTCTCAGTAGATTTTCTTCTCTTTTCCCCCCTCTTCCCTAAGGTTTCATTACCTCCCATTTGTTCACATCTATTTTATCCATTTTTCTTGTTAAGGACAGATTTAGAAAATGAGTTTAGTCTCTTGGCTATTTTGGAGTCATCATTAATTTCTATTCCTCTTCATTCCGTAGCAGGCTAACAGCCTTGCATCTCTTTCTCCCTTGTTTCCTCTTAATGGATCTTTGAAAGTCTCTTTTCTTAGGTTAACCCCTCTGCCTTTTGGAGCTTGCCTTGGGCCCAAGAGGCCTCTGCCTTTCCGGGGTGGTCTTCTAGGTGATTTACCCGTTGTGATTGTTCTGGGTTTAAAGCATATTGGGTCTCCCAGAGGAAGTAAGCCAAACCCTGCCTCTGGCCAGCTTCACTCAAGCTGCAGATGGGAGTCTCCCCAGATGCACTCAGATGGGGTTCAAACCCCATCTGAGGAGTCCAGGTAAGGCCTGAAATATGCCTGTGGATAGGTATAACTCTCTCAGTGATGTGTAAGCTCCATGGGGGCAAAGACTAGGTCTCCTTAAAACCTTTTTTTCTCAATGTAAAATTTGTATTTGGAGAACAAATGACCTACTGAATGAATGACTGAGGGAGGGGAGAACGAAGAAGGGAAAACGCCATGCACTTTGAAGGTGGACAGACTATGCTGTGAACCCAGGTTTGACTTTGCCAACTCTTTCACTTTACATTCTTGGCCAAGGAGTTGAACTTCTGTGTCCTTCCTAGAACACAAGGAAATAATTCCCACCCCCCAGGGCTTTTGGTGAAGATTAAAAGACTGAATGTGAGGGGCCTGTCTCAGTAGCTGCACGTAGTAGGTATTCAGTAAATGGCATGCCCCATACCCTGTTAGTTAGAAACTTGATTTTTACTAAGGGCGTTCAGAAGCCCAAGCTCTAAGCTCCTGAGTTTGAGGTGTGTTTGGGATTCTGCCCCTGTATTTGAGGAGAGCAGAAGCTAAGGTGGGGAGAGGGTGTTACCGAATTGGGCTGGAGATCTGACTGGAGTCCCCAGCAGAGACCCTCCACATCTTCTACGGCAGTTTTAACACACATGTACCCTTTCCAGCTCTTCAGTGTATTGCTGTTACCAGGGAGGGAGCTTTATTAGTGTGTTACTGTTATTCTTAATGAGGAAACAGAGAAAAAAGGGTGCAGTGACCTGGAGCCAGTCCTGTGGGGAGATTTAAGAGCTGGATTTAGAGTGTGGCTTGCTGGTTCTTAAGCCTCCATGGCGGCCACTTCAGCCCTGAGTCCCACTCTCTTCCTCCAACGACTGTTTCTACTTGGATCTGGTCACCTCTGCACCTCAGGGTTCACATCTGCATTTCTTTAATCGTGGTTGCCTTTGGCTTTTTTGGTGATTGCGAAGCCTCTACCCAGGATAACTCTCATCCAGTTTGCATCTGGAAGGCCAGTGTATCTAGACAGAGGGATTGAATTCTCCAGAGGGCCTGGGGTGTAAGGCATCGTTGAGGGCCACCTGCCTGTCTCTGTGACAGGGTGACCTGGCTGGATGGAACTGCATCTGTCTTGCTCGAGCTGAGGCTTTGCTGACTATCAGAGTTGCCTGGCTTTGGGCCTAGGGGAGTCATCTTGGTTCATTTGACTTTCCAGAGTGATGAGGACCAGGGAATCCTCAGGGACCCTACAATGAGCCTGTTGGGACCCTCACCCAGAGCCCACGTCCTGAGGGTGAGGCAGTCTGGTTTTTCTGCTGCCCTGGTGATGGTCAACATATTGTTAAGGGTCGTAGAAAGAGTGCAGACTTGTTCTCTGTAGCGCACAGTGACCACTTCCTCTCTGTATCTGTTTCCTCATCTACAAAATGGGTCCACTCCCGTTGCCTGCACATCCCCCCACAGGGTTATTATGAGGACAGAGTGAACAATTTTGAGAAAGGACTTTGACAAACATAGAACCTGAGTACCCAACAAGGTGCTCCAGGGATGTGTCGTCCCGTAACCAGTTATGGATAATACGGGGTTGTGGAGTCTTTTTGCCAGACTCCTGGGGGTTGGATGCTGAGGAAGAGAGGCTGCTGTGGGATTTAGTGAGAGAATGTCACCAAAGCACTGGACTTCAGGAAACTCGATGAAAATACTTTATCTTTTTGTGTTTGGCTAAAAATGGAGACCCTTCCCAAAAAATGCAACCTGGTCTCAGTTTGAAGATCAAGTTATGAAGATCTTGTGAGGAACGTTGCTGATACAAATTATGTCAACCTCATTGTCTGAGACAAGAATTCCCCCTGCCCTTGATGCTGGCATGTAACCATTGATGTTTTGTGCTTTAAAGTCCTACAAAGTCCACTCACAATGGCCCTTGGGGTCCTGTGGGGCTTTTCTGAAACATGAATGCATTAATACCCTCCAGGAACATCTGTGGAGGCCTTCTCTGCCTCAGGAGAATTAATGCAAATTCTCTTAATTTGTGCAAAGGTGAATTAAGTTTAGGTCTTTGGCTTTAGTGGGATAGAAAGGGAGACAGCATGTAGAGATGGTTACTATACAGTGTGATGAAGACTTGGGGCTCCCTGTGAGCACTTAGCACTGGCAGGGGATGCATCTTTGGGGATAGGGAGGATTCCAGCAAGGAAGGCTTCCGGGGGGATGACAGGCCACCTGAAACCTGAGGGTGGGTGTGAGTCAGCAGCTGAAAGCCTTGCTGGGGACATGGCTGAGGACTGTGCCACATAAAGGGAACCATGTGCTGCATGTCCAGAGGCCGGGTAGTGAAAGAGAAAGCCTGGTATGTTTGCAGGGCCTACGCCTGTGGGACCCCCTAGACCTAGAACCAGACTGACAAGGTGACTCCCCACCATGCTGTCCTGTGGCCCCAAAGTCAGTGGACTAAACGATTAGAATCTTTGTCTCCGAGAATGGCCCTGCAACCTGAGATCTCTCTCACTGAAGCAGCTGAGCTATTCATGTTAGAGCAGAAGGGGGTTCAGGGCTGCAGAAAGACAAGGCCCCCTCCCTGTGTGCCTTATTTGCTGCTAGTTATAGGTATCTGATGGCTCTATTGCTCCTTCTGGAGGGACATCTTCATACCTCTTCCGCAAGGGCCCCAACCTCTCTTACATGCAAGTGTCCTAAGCATCACAGCATCCTAAGAGGTCTCCCTCAAGCCACCTGCCATACTCCAACCCATTCTACATTTGTTTTCCATGTACTCTGCAAGGAGACTGATTAAACATTGAAATCTCATCCTCTTAAATGTGCCTCTGATGTTCTTAGGATATGAACCAAACTTCCTGCCTTAGTTTACTGGGTGAGTGTGAGACCCATGTAGAGATCTAGGTGAGACAGCGTGGTATGGGTGCGGGACCAGGCTCGGAACCAGTTCCAGCCTCTCCCTGCGTGTCCTCCAGGGCGCTCTGCTCTAGCCACACTGAGTTTCCCTCCATACCGCTGCATGTCACGCCACCTCTAGCTCATGGCCTTTGCCTGTCGTGTTTCCTCAACTTGGCATGTTTTTATACAGCTTCTGACCGGCTTTAGTTAATTCTGTTCCTCTTTCAGGTTTTAGCATAAGGGTCAAGTGCACAGGTCCAAAAGCCAAAGACAGCCAGTGAGTTGGCCTGAACTGCATGGCAATAGAAAGTAGGCTGCTGCCTTTGAGAGACAACAGCCTCTCCTGATGCTTGTTGAACCTGAGTCCATACTGTGCTGGTGCCTCTCAGGAGCAGGTGCCTGCTCCATAGGGGAACTAAGGGAGATGGCCCCCAAGTCTTTCCCCAGAGTAAAAGGGCACCTTGGTTCTCTTGTCCTTACTACATCTGGCAAGTCCAGCTGTGCCCCTGAGGCAGGCGGCTCACTCCCTCCGGGAGGCAGTGGGGTTCCCCTCCCTTTGCCAGCTGTCCATTTGCTGCTCAGGAACCTTCGCCGATGCCAGCAAGGGTGATGGTTGCAAAGAGCAACCGTGTGCTCCTTATTTATTGTGTGGAAAAGAAAACAAATTAAGCTCTTGTAATTATACAGTCAGACATGGTCTTAAATAAAGCTTAAGCAGTCAGAACTCCATTTAGCATATTAATAATTGCCTTCCCCAGCCCTGATCCCCAGCAGCTTTCTCTTTCTACTCCTCCCTTCCCTTTCCGTCCCTCTCCACTCTTCTTCTCCCTCAGCTCCCTCACTGGTGCAGACCTCTGCTTGGCCCTCAGCAATCTCTGGAAGATCCCCTGGCAGTGACTAGGCACAATTGAGAGCCCCTGTTGAACTTTTCAGAGATCACTAGTGGCATTTATTAAGTGATTTCACAGCCATGGGGTTGTGCTAGGACATTCTCGTCCTGCTCCTGCCTCCCTTATTTTGGATAATTCATGAGAAGTGGCAGAATATGATGATTGAAGACACAAGTTTTGCATCAGTCAGAACTGGGCTCTATTCCCAGCTTGCCTGCCTACCAGCTGGGAGACCTTGGTCAAGTCATTTAATCTTTTTGAGCTGATTCTTCCCTCTGTTAATAAAATCGTCTCCCTGCTAGGCTTGTTTTAAGAGTTGGATGAGATAACGCATTTGAAGTTTTGGCACACAACAAGTTTCTTACAAATATTAGGCCTTTCATTTTCTATAGCTCTAGATCATACCTCATATCAGAATTTTATGGAGTTTCTTATTTTCATTTTTCTGGACTCATACATTTATTGATATGCCTAGAGCCTGCAGCTACCTCTTAGGTCTCACAGAGCATCTGTGAAGTGACATGGATGCATCTGTCTGGGGCCTGGCAGGAGGATATGGAGTGGGGGTGGTCAGTGATATCATGTCATGTGGTGTTCTCAGAGTCCACTGACATGACGCTTCTCACAACTAATGACCATTATCTGAGCAACATTCTATCTTAACCATTGGGGCTACAGTGCTTTATATACCGCATCTCAAAATACCATCTTATTTAATATGCTGTAATAAGATGAAGTAGCTAGCAGTTACCATCATCTCTGTTTTATTAGACAGGAATCTGAGAGCTGGATGTAGTGGCTAATGCCTGTAATCCCAGCACTTTGGCAGGCTGACGTGGGTGGATCACAAGGTCAGGAGTTCAAGACCAGCCTGGCCAAGATGGAGAAACCCCATCTCTACTAAAAAAAAAAAATAAAAAAATTAGCTGGGCATGGTGACAGGTGCCTGTAATCCAAGCTACTCAGGAGGCTGAGGCAGGAGAATTGCTTGAACCCGGGAGGTGGAGGTTGTAGCAAGCCGAGATTGCACCACTGCACTCCAGCGTGGGTGACAGAGTGAGACTCCATCTCAAAAAAAAAAAAAAAAAAAAAAAGAATCTGAGAGAGTGCATTGCCCAAGGCCACACAGCTAGAAGTAGTAGAGTAGTAGTAGAGCTGGGACCCAGGTCTCAGACTTGTTCAAGTTCTAGGTCTTTTCCGCTATTCTGGGCTGTTTCCTATGCCACTTCCAACGCCTCGGAGGAGATTCACCTGGTTTCTGGACCTCAGAGTCATGATGCTTCTTCTTCAAGACTTAGTGTCAGCCAGTAAGTCACCACCTTGCTATCTCTCTTAGTTTCCTTTCCTGTGACATGGAAAATGCACAGCAGTGCTGGTTTCACTTGCGATAGGATGGTAGTTGGGTCATTGCCAGAAGCTAACTTGAAAGTAGTTTGGAAACATTGAAAGACTGTTAGGTTCAAAATCTCTATTAGGTGATTATATGGATAAAGGACCTTGTTCAATGCAGGTAGCAGGTGCTTTAGAAATGCTGGCTGCAAGATTCAGGAAGGATACAGGTCTTAAGTTTGTCCTTGGGGGAATTTTTGCAGTATTATATAGGAAGAGGGGAGAAAACTCATGGAATGTATGTGTGTACACATACAAGCAAGCAGAAAACAAAGTGAAGAGAAAGAGAGAAGAAATATTTACTGTGTCAAGCTCTGTGATAGGTGTTCTTCCAACAGTAATCCTGTTCTAATAACTGGTATTCTTCTTGTTTTACACATGAGGACTCTGGGGCTCAGAGAGGTTATGTAACTTGCTGAAGGTCACACAGCTACTGAAGAGATTTATTCATAACCATAAATGTCTGATCCAGAACTCCTGTTCTTTCTGTTGTAACTGGTGTAAAGACCATGTCACCTCTCTGAGGGTGGTCAGGAGTCCAACTTTCCCAAAGGAATATTTAAAAGTTCTTTCTTCTTGGGAGGGAAACTTATACTACCATTTTGGCTTACTCAACTCCCAGCCTCCGTGGTTCTGTCTCCGGGGGTTCAGCACCATGGCCAGAGCCCAGGGAGCCCATTCTTTCCTCCTGGGCGGTGAGCTATGTGAACAGCTCCCCAGAGAGAAGCTCCCAGGCCCCCACTTACCTTCTCCTAGGATTGTCACAGCTGCTAGTGGGCTGACCTTTGTCTTTAAGCAAATGCCACCGCCTTGGCACACGCAAAGAATCAAGTGCATGCGGTGGACAGGTGGTCTGCTCTATGATTGCCAGCCCTCCTGCTGAGATCTAGACCCAGATGTAAACAGTAGAGGGAGTGCCCCTTCCACTCCTGCCTTCCAGAGGCCCAAGCTAGAGTGAGTGAGGATGGTGATTTATGACTCTGATTACCCTGCATTGAGGAATTATCTAGGGCTGTAGGATTCCAAAGGATCCTGAGCAGAAATGGGATTCTTTCTTCCAGGGCAGAGCTCCCAGGGTCAGGTCTGTTCTGTTACTGTTGAATGGGGCCTGGAGCAAGTAGATTTGTCATGCACTTCCTCACTGGAATAGACAAAGTGGGCTCAATGGAGGGAAAAGCACAGCAAAGCTGGCTGAGTCACGACGTGCGTGGGTTTGTCCCTTATGATCATGTGCTTTCTTCATTCTTAGAAGATTTTCACCTGCATAGTATAAAACTAAGTCCCCAGCTGGTGTTCAAGACAGCTTCTTGCCTATGCGTATATGCACGTACACGTACACACTCAGGTGAACACTATAGTGTCATGCTAAGAGGGTGGATTTTGGAGTTAGGCACATGGACTCAGGCCCTATTGCAACACTACCAGCTTCATGACCTTGAACTAACCTCTGAGCATGGATTATTGGATTGCTTATCTGTCAGTGAGAGCAAATCATCATCATAATATGGACCATAAAACGTTGTTGGGAAGATTCAATGGACTAATATCTTTAAAGCGTATAGTGATGAGCTCCTAACAAGCGCTCAGTAAACGTTACTTATTACTTTGATTTCTCAGAAAATGATTTCTGTATCCCAATTTTCTTTAGTTTACCCTCATGATTATTGTTAATGACTATGGAAAAGTCTTTATAGCAAGGAAACATGATTAGCAAGTTAATTGATTGTTTGCACTTACGTTCAGATCTCAAGGTTTTAAATTAAGTTGAGGTCAGCCATAGTAGTGGTGCTGATCTAAGAAAGAACGAGTTGAGTTTGGCACCCTGTTCAGTGCAAGACTTGGGAAAATCGAGCCATTCGGTGAAATTGACCTGTATGCTTTTATTTGACAGTGGTTGTGATCAAGGTGTAAATTATTCCTTCCACTTTGCACAAAGGACTATAAGCAGAAACACAGTTCATAAGTCCTAATGTTAGTAATTATTCCTGAGAGTGCCAGCCTTTGGCTCGGCCCATGCATCCACGTGCTGTTTTACTCTGTTCTCTTCCCTCTCATTTCTCAAATCTCAATTCACATTGCGTTGCCTCTATGGCCTCCTTAACTCAGTTCATATTCAATTCTCAGCTCCTTGAGAATCTACATAAAACCAAATGGGGTAGGGGTTGGCTCTAGGGTCCATATACTCAGTATGAGATAAGAGTTCTATCTTGTCTCTTCCTTGTGTGAGTGTATGTGGACACTACCAGGTCTCTGCAGGAGAGAGGCCATGGGGTGTGGGCATGAACACTGTGTTTCCCAACATTTTGGAGAATTGGGCAACAGAGGCCAAAAGAATGTGCGTGGTATACATTACAGAAAACGGTGGTGTAATGACATTGTTTGGTGAATAAATTAAAGCCCTGAGTCATAAGGCCAATCACAGAGGGGGAGCAGAGAAGTGTAACTAAAAGGAGAAAAGAGATGATACCAGAAGTGAGACAGAGATAGGGGCAGGGTGGGTGGGAAGGGCAGCTCAGAAAAGAGGACATAGATATTATTGGTGGTCAAGGAAGGGAAGAAATGAGACCAGTACTTCTGAAGCTAAGGAGAAGAGAGAGGGATGAGGGGGAGAATTTTAGTGGACACAAAACAACATGGGCATTGGCAGTAATGATAGCTCTCAGATGTGTTCTGCAGACACTGAGAATAAGCTGGATGGAAGAGTTCTGATGAAGATAGATGAGATCCTGGAGAATAAGGAGTAAAATCAGGGGTAAAGTGGGGCTCCTTGGAGTCACAGCATTCTGGAGATCGTTCTCCAGTGTCACTTGTATCTCTGCAGCTGCCCTTTTTTGAAAATAGTCTTTGACTTATCCTTTGTAGGGATGAGAAGTAACTCAAGGCATTTGGGGCAAGAGTGCCTGTCTTGGGCCAGGTGACATGGGTGGATATGGAGGCTGTGACCAGCCTGGCTGCAGCCCATCACCATGTGGGTCCAGCAAGGGGTCAGGACCATGGGCAAAATTCAAACTCTGAGCCACAGGCAATCCTTTTTGGACAAGATTTCTTCCCCGGATTCCTCTGGAGACAGAGTAAATGAACACATTTTTATGGAGAGCTGCCTTGTTCACCCCATAAACCCAGCACACCCACATTTCCCAGCACAGTATAGGTACCTAATTAATGTGTGTTGAATGATTGCATGAGCAGAGATGCCTTTTAAGGTAGAGAAAATGAAATGATGCTAAAGCTGACTCTGTTTAGAGCATTCGCTTCTCTCTCTTGTTCTCTGCTGTCAAGTGACACCTAGAAGAATACATGGCACGTAGTAGGAGCTTAGTAAATAATACATTGTCGAAAGTGGGACACTTTGGAGAGTGAAAGGGAAACTAACCTGATGAAATTCCAGGATAAGAGATTTGAGCTTGGACAGTTTGGGCAGACCAGAATGTGTGGTCACCGGTCACCAGTACTTAGTACAATTAGTCTTGTATTCTTGGAACTATCTAAAGAAGGAAGGTCCTGCCTCCTGGTCACATGACCTCCATTTATGCTTGGACTCATTGAACAAGCATCTAAGCATGCTCTGTACCAGGTATCTTGCCAGGTATCAAGGAAACAACTAGAGAGAAAACCTTTGGTTTTACTCCAGGATTCCCTCTATTCAAGAGGCAGCTAGACTTTCGAGAAATACATGATTTGACAGTGTGACCAGTGCTGAGCTAAATGGATAGACAAAATGCTCTGGGAGCACGTGAGTGGGGAAGGCCAGCCATCTGGAGGTGGTGGTCAGGGAAGGCTTCTCAGAGGAGGGATGCATCAGTAAGTCATGGAAGGTGTTTAAGAATTTGCCAGGCATTTTGGGAGAAGATGGAATGTCAAGGACAACTGCCCAGGGCACAGGGCTCATTCTAGATCAGTTCAACAACACCAGGTTGCTGGATGCTGGGAAATATAGTTGTGACTAAGACAAATGAGACCTTGACCTCATAGATAATATGAATTGCTTGCTACCAGATATAATATTATATAGTCCTTTGGGACTGTGATGGGGGAATTTCTGTATGAATTGGGTGCCCAGAGGAGGAGCACCTACCTGACATGGAGTGGTGTCATTTCTAGGTGCTGACGCTGGCCTCTGGTGAGAGATAGGAGGTAGGGAGAGAGCCGTCTAGATGCTCAGGTGGGCTGGGAAGAGAAGGTTTGGTGTGCCCTTTTTATACCAAGGGTATAGGGTGCCTCTCACCCTTTTGCTGCTAATGTTACCTTGGCAAGCAGAGTGGCCACAGTTCTGGACCAAGGCAGCAACTGCTGGAAGGTCTAGAGTTTCCTTGATCCTCCCGGAAGTCTTAGGATGAGGAGGGAAAGGCTGGGTGGGAGGTGCTGGAAAAAAGAGACAGGAAGCCAGAGGAGGAGGAGGAAGCTGGGGTGTTGCATAGATAAAGCCCATCTGCTTCCCCATCCAGAGCTTTTTGAATGTAATATTAAAATGTTCCTCATTATTTTCCTTGGATAAGCTTGCTATCCTGATGATATTAATTATTCTTAAAGGTCAACAGCACTCTTTCGAATCCCCTTCTGTTCTATCACATAATCAGTTAATTAATTGGAAACCATTTAGCGCGTCTGCTGAGTGCGTTTTCTGGTGCGAATTTTCTTGTTTTGTTGCTCCTGCGGTGATGGTTCCCTCCATGCTCCTGTTTTCTTTCAAGGATTTGGAAACTTGAGCGTAGGCCCCCTTCCCCCCTCTCCTTCTGCTGGCTGATCCCCCGTGCATTCACAGTTGGCTTTGGAGGTGTTATCTCTTTAGCTTTTTCCTTTGTGAGTCCTTACTGGTAATATTAATTCATTTCCACTGAATGCCTATCATGTGGTGGCCACTGTGAGGGGCATCCGTATGTGTTATTTCATTTGATTCTCACCACCTCATGTGGTAGAGATTTTGCTCCCATTTCAGAAGAGAAGTGAGTGAGACTCAGCATGGAGAAGTGAGCTGTTCCTGAGTTGTATAACTAAAACTTGGCTGAGCAAGAACGGAACTTTCTGGAAGCCTTATATCCTGATCTGCTGTGGCGCTGGTGCTTCAGAGTATCTGGGAGAGGAGATTTGGGTCTTGTGATAGGGCTTGATTTCGAATTCTTAGTCCCAGGCACTGCTGGTTTATTACAGGAGTGAGCATTTGAAATACGAAGCTGGAATTCTATCTTCCCTGTCTTTCTTTATTGTGCTTCCATTTTTCTCTGATGTACACAGAGGGGATTCCTCAGCAGCTGGAAGGCAGATTAGAAGCAGGATTGCAATGCTTGTGGTGAAAAGTCCCTGCCAGCCCCTGAATATGCCCAGCCCTCAGCATGATGCAGTCACACCAAAAGGCTGACCTCTGCTAGACTCATGAGCAGCTCAGCATGTTTGTTCAGCTGGGATCTCCTGCCCAAATCCCTCCTGGACAGGGGCTCTAGGATGCTCCAGCCTTGAGGCATCACCCTGTGATCACTCTATGAGACCTCTCTACCTGCGTGGGGTCTGGTCTGCAGCCAGAGGGGGACTGTGTAAGCCATTTCTGGCTGACCTCAATCCATGCCTTTCCCTGTTGTCTCCTCCATGCTAGCGGATGGGTCTCCCTCTTTTATGGCTTTCACACATGGTTCCAGTTAGTCTAGGGAACACAGTGGAAAATTTGACTCCAATTCCCCTCTCAGAGACCAGAACTTCAAGTCTTTCCAGACCTGGAGGTGAGGAAGGCTTTCCAAATTCTACCTCAGAATCATAGAATCCTGTCCTAGTGGTGGTGACAGGCAGCGATCACTAGGAGCACAGGAGACAGGGACCCAAGTAATGGAGCCCCTCCTGCTAATGGTAGCAGGCAGTAAAGGGCACAGACTGCATCCAGACTGCTGGGGTTCAATCCCTGGCTCCCGCAACACAGCAGCTGCTGATCCAGGGCAAGCTGTCTAACTCACTAGCTCTGTAATCTCAGATGATAGTAGCACATCTCTCCTAGGGTTGGTGCAACATTTAAGTGAACTCTTACATGCAGAATCCTTAAGGATAGCTGCCCAAGAGAGCAATCACCATGTGTGTTAGCTGCTATCCTTCCCACCTCAAACACCCCTGCGACCTCAGCAGCCATGCATCGAGGACCTGCTACGTGCTAAGCATGGTGTTGGGCATTTGATATGCATTAATTCATCATCATCTTTACAGTTGTCTCCTAAGGCTGATATTACTAGGACTTGTGTGGGCAAGATGAAGAATCTGAGACTCAGAGAGATTAAATAATTTTCTTTGGGAGGGTTCCACAACTCAGGAGGGTCAGAGCTGACAGCCTAGCCCATCTTTGAAAACCCTTGCCTAGCTCTCCCCTAAATGTTTTCCCAAACCCACACAGCCACTGTTTCCTCCCAGAGTAGTGTGCTGAGGACAGAATGAGCTTCTCCATCACACATTGGCCAGGGCTTTCCCCACTGTCAGTTGCCCATTGACTTGGTCCTAAAAGTGGATCTGCTACCTTGTTCCTCACGTGATCCCCAGGGGTGAGTCTCCTGGACACCCCCAGGGTAGAAGGCCCCTTAAGGCCAGTGGTATGCTCACACGTCCTCCTGGGCCTTGCTAGAAGTGGAGCAGAGGGAGTCCAGCTGTGGCTTTTTACATGCACAAGATCTGGTCTGGAAAGGGGCAAGCAGGAGGCCTGAACTACTCTAGCTTAAAAGCACCCAAAGCCCCCAGGCAACTGGTCAGCAAAGCCGCCACTCTTCTTCTCTGGCCACTCCAGACAGCGGCCTCAGTGAACTCTCTGACGCTAGCCGCCTACTCTGCCCCACGCTCCTAGGACAGTCTGAGCTAAAGTCTGAGCTAAAGACACTGAGCTAAAGTCTCTGCTTGGTGGCTCATCCTCTTGCCTCAAGGGTTCCCCCTCCTCAGGCAACCAGGGCAAACTGGCCTGTTGCTATGTGGTGTCTCTTCCCTCTCTCTGCCCAGCAGCACCCCATCGGCCATGCCTGGGGCACCCCTCCTCCCTCCAGGCTCCCCAGCTCCAGCTTTGGGTGTCACTCATTGATTTTGGATGCTCTTGTCTGAGTCCCACTTTCTCCTTTGCTCTCTTTTGGGATCATGTCCCCGCATCCTGGAACCCCTCGCTGCCCCTCTCACTGTCTCTGGTTTCTAACCTCTGTCGTCCTCTAGGCTCACCAGGCATGCAGTTCAAAAAATGTGTGTGTGTGTAAGAGTATGTGTGTGTGAAGTGTGTGTGAAGTGTGTGTGTGAAGTGTGTGAAGTATGTGTGTGAAGTGTGTGTGTGAATGTGTGAAGTATGTCTTTGTGAAGTGTGTGTGAATGTGTGTGTGAAGTGTGTGTGTAGTGTTTGTGTGAAGTGTGTGTGTATGTGTGTGAAGTGTGGTGTTTGTGTGAAGTGTGTATGTGTATGTGTGTATGTGAAAGTGTGTGTGTGTGAAGTGTTTGAAGTGTGTGTGAAGTGTCTGTGTGTGAAGTGTGTGTGTATGTGTGTGTATGTGAACGTGTGTGTGTGAAGTGTTTGAAGTGTTTGTGTGTGTGTGAAGTGTGTGTGCATGTGTGTGTGTGGAGCTGGGCGGGGTGGACAGGCACCGATTCATCTTGTAATTGAGTGCAGGAGGCACTTTGGGCAGCAGGGACCTCCCTTTAGTCAGTATGCCGTGCTGAGATGGCCCTGCCCCAGACCACCCAGGGTCACGTTCCCATTGGAGATTCTCCATCAAGTTCCAGAAGGAGATTGTGAAGTCTCCTCTCTGATTATTTACAATGGCATTTGTTCCTGGGAGCCTGTGCAGGAATCCCGCGGCTCCCTGACCGGCCGTCTCTTTGTATCTGCTCACATGACTCTTTCATTTCCTTACATATGTATATGTGATTATCTAATTTTTTAGGGCAGAGGGATTTGATTGGAGCCAAAGTCAACTCACCTATAGGGAAAACAAAATTTCACCAGAATAGTGGTTCTTAAAGTGTGGTTCCCAAACCAGCAACATCAGTGTCACCTAAAGAACCTCTTAGAAATGCAAATTCTCCAGGCCTGCTGAATCAGAAACTCAGGAGGTGGACAGAGCCGGGCAGTTTGGTGTTTCCAAGCCTGCAGGTGATTCTGATGCCCAGAGTGGGAGATCCTCTCCCCTCAATGTTTTCTTAAACCCACAGTCGGCCTGCGTTCCCTCCGACCTCTCATCTTGAAGGAGGGATTGGATACAGTGTGGGCCTAATCAGGTTTCTTTATGAAAAGACCCAGAGCAGCCTTCTGCTCACA
The DNA here is from genome assembly GCA_004027835.1 of Alouatta palliata. NCBI lineage: Eukaryota > Metazoa > Chordata > Mammalia > Primates > Atelidae > Alouatta > Alouatta palliata. The sequence continues at coordinate 85,275 of PVKV010000470.1, forward strand.
GTTTTGTTGTTCTTAAGAGAGTCATAGATTTTCCTTTCATCCGAAGAGTAGATCTTAGAAAGGATACTGGTGTCTGGCCTGGCTAAAAGGTAATTAACAGGAATGTGCTTCCTCAGTCTGGAGAGCAGCTTAGTACTCCTGCCCATGCAGGCTCCCGCCAGCCCTCCAGGGGCTCTGGCTTCTCCAGCCTGACAGCGCCCTCACTGGGCAGCTCTCTCTCACCCCAGGGGCACGGCCTGCAGCTGTACCTCTGTTCCCTTCTCCCTCTCTATCCCTTGTTTTGCTTTTAGTCTGTAGCTGCAAGAGGCTCTCGATTTTTCCCACAGATGCTTTCTGTGGCTTTGTTTTTCTCTTGTCATGACAGCTCTTGAGTAAAAATGAGTGTGAGGTCTTGGCCACATCAGCATATCATGTGCTGGGGCCTCTCCGGGACAGTCGGCTCCCACGCCAGGCCTGGCCTCCTCCTGCCCGGGTGGGTGGACCCCGGGTGAAAAGGCCCAGCGTCTGTCTGGCAGCGCCCACCCGGGACTCCAGAGAGAGCTCACGTGCTTCAGGGTAATTAGCCTTAAGTTAATTTGTCTGAAAAAAACTCCCAAGGAGCAATGCCCCCCACCCCAGAATAGTTTCAATAACACTCAAGGTCTGGTGAGAAGCAGGCAACATGAAGAAACACAGCAGATTTAGAGGCCTTTTGTGGCCCTGTGCTGCAGCAGAGACCCAGATGCACGTGGCCCATAGACCTCGGGGTGAGGGCCGCATCGTCCCTGGACCTCAGGCCCCGCCCAGCCGTCTGCGAGGTGGGCTGCAGGAGGCAGCACGCAGACACCAGCACATCCCTGGCATGGGTGTGTTGTGGCTTTGGTGGTGGCTGGCAATGGGCAGAAACAGTGACAGAGTATGTTCACTGAGTGCCCACTGAGGGTAATGCACTGTGTCAGCTGCCGTCCATACCCCGTTTCATCCTCACCTCAGCTCAAGGGGATACACCGTCTTATTATTCCCAACTTCCAGATGAGCAAACTGAGGTACGGAGAGGTGAAGTAACTCACACAGGGCATGCAGGCAGCAGTGGTAGGACCGGAACCCAGGCTCATGAGATGCCGAAGGTCATGACCTTACCTATTCTGCAGCACAGAGGATCAGAAGTCACCGCTGTAGCCAAGATTGGCCAAGAGGGGAGGATCCCTCGGCTGCCCTGGTTTGGGTGTCAGGAGCCCTGGTGCCAGCTACCAGCGTCTGCTACCATCCAGCTGAGTCATCTTGGGAACTGGCTTAGCCTCTGGGATCCTCATTTTCCTCTCCCGTGATCAGAATCCAGGACTCCCAGTCCTGGCTCCAACACTGACTTTCTTGGTGACACGGACGAGTTATCTCCTCTCCCAAGTCCTCCTGGGTCTCACAGTCTTGGTGTCCCCTGCGTAGGCCAAGGGAGGTGGGCTGGGAGCTCCTCGCTGTTGTCCCATCTTCTGTGAGGTTCTGAGTGTGCTCCTTACCCCAGACACATGAAGGCTTGTGCTGATACTGGGAAAAGCATGCCTGCTGGAGGGAACAGGGCAGGGCTGCTGGTTCTGGGACCTGCGCTCACAGGGTCAGCCCCTGTCCTCTCGGCTCCATACGTGTTCCCATCAGGAGGCCAGGGCAGGCCCTGCTGAGGCAGCACAGAGCGGAACGGCTTAGGCTTCTGAGGGACAGAAACCCAAATGTCCTTGAGAGGCAGGGATGGGTCGAAGAGGCAGAGCTCCTCAGACCTCCTAGGAAGAGTTCCCAGTCTGTTTCCTGGTGGAGCCAGATTGAGAGAGCTGGTGGGGGTGAGTGTGTGTGTGAATATGTGTATGTGGTATAGTGTGTAGTGTGTGTGCCCTATGTGTGAGAAAGAGGGAGGGAAGGAGAGAGAGAGAGAGCGCGCGTCTTCAACCTCATGGCACTTGCTGGGAGAGTCTGGCTTGGCTCTGCAGTGGCTGTGTGAGTTCATAGCAGTGGAGAGGTTGGCTTCACCAGGACAGAAAGAGGTCCCAGGACAGGTGGGTGGAGGAGGGCAGAGGGAGGGGCAGAAGCCACACCCTGCAGGGTCCAGGATTGTCTTTGTCCCTTGGCCTCTTTCTGCTGTCTTCTCAGAGCCTCTTTGTGCGCTGTGCTTCATAGAAAGAAATGCTTCCTTCCAGTGTCCTTGGAAACTCAGGTTGGTTTTAGGTCCCTCTGGATGACAGAGTTTCGTGGGACTTCATTGAACTGTCTATACGTTTATTGACCACTTACTGGGTTCCAGTAAAGAAATTAAAAAGAAAATAAAACTGAAAAAGAAAAGGCTATCCTCAAGAAAAGCAACCTGGTGGGGAGGCCAACACAGGCACAGCTGATAATCCAACCCAGCAGTCTGAGATGCAGGGTGTGGTCGAGGCTCAAGAAAAATGCAGTGAGATAGAGCGGAGGGAAAGGAGATTTTGGAGTGGGTGTCACTAGCTGTCTACAGAGAGAAGCACTCACGCTGTGCCTGCAGGGTGGAGAAAGGGCATGAAAGGGGCAGAAAGCACCAGGTGCAGTGGTGTGGAGCAGGAGAAGTGCCAGGGAGCTCTTCCAAGGGTGAAGCCAACAGGGTGATGCCTTTCTGTCCCAGGCGGGTTTTTAGGGTTAGATATGGGGAGGGGCTGAAGGATAGGGGAAGGAGGTGGGTAGTGAGAGACCAGTGGAAACAGGAGGATGAGGTCACCTTGTGGAAATACTTGAATTCCAAGGTGGAGTTTGGACTTGATTGGACGGACCAAGCATTCTGGAAGAGTGCAGCTCTCTGTGCTCGTGTCTGGTCTTCCATGTGCCATGGTCCTTCTCCACGTCCTCACCACGTGGCAAGTCCTGACCTCTCCTTTCCTTCTTGCTCTGAGCTCCAGCCTGAGAAGATGCTGACAGTCACTCAGCGATGTTGCAGTGTGCTCTGGGACAATGGGAGTAATTTCCAGAAACAAGTTATGTGACTGCTGGATTTTGGGATGCATTGACATCTGGGGAAAGAAAATCTGACTTTCCTTTGGAGAACGTGTAATGACAATTTTCTACCTGTTGACTGCTTTTCTCTGCTGGGGACTTCGGGCAGTGTCTGGATTTTACAGATGGTCCAGAGTCATATCTTCCAATATGGTAGCCTTTGGCTACCCATGGCTTTCAAGCACTTGCAATGTGGCCAATTCAAATTGAGATGAGTTCCGAGAATGAAGCACACAGGGATTTAAAGACTTAATACAAAAATGAATGTGAAATACCCCACTCTTCAACTTTTGACTCATAGAAAATTTCACGTGGTACTTGTGTCTTTTATTGTATTTATTTATTTATTTATTTTGAGATGGAGTCTCGCAGTGTCGCCTAGGCCGTAGCACAATGGTGCTATCTCAGCTCACTGCAGTCTCTGCCTCCTGGGTTCGAGCAGTTCTCTCGCCTCAGCCTCCAGGGTAGCTGGGACTGCAGGTGTGCGCTGCCATGCCCAACTATTTTTTTTTTTTTTGTATTTTTAGTAGACATGGGGTTTCACCATGTTGGCCCAGATAACCTTGATCTCCTGACCTTGTGATCTGCCCGCCTCGGCCTCCCAAAGTGCTGGGATTACAGGTGTGAGCCACCATGCCCAGCCCCTTTATCGTATTTCTATTGGAGAGCGCTGTTCTAGACCAGGGGCTGTCACACTTTTTCTGAAAAGGGTCACATAGTCAATATTTTGGTCTCTATTGCAACTGTTCAACTCTGCTGTTGGAATGTGAAAGTGGCCCTATTAGTTTCTCATTGCCGTTGTAAGAAATTAACACAAAGCCTGTGTTGTAAAACCACACAGATTCATTGCCTTATGCCCGAAAGTTCAACATGGGTCTCACTGGGCTATAATCAAAGTGTAGGCAGGGCAGCAGTTCTTCCTGGAAGCTCTAAGGGAGAATGAGTGAATGGGTTTTCTTGCCTCTTCCAGCTTCTAAAGGCCACTCACATTCTTGGCTTGTGGCCCCGTCTTTCATCTTCAAAGCCAGCAACATTGCATGTCTTTGCACCTTCCTTCACTAGTCATGTGCGTTCCTGCTTTCTTTCTGCCTTCCTCTTCTACCTTTAATGCCCTTTATGGTTACAGTGGGACCATGGGATAATTCGGGATAACTTCCTGATCTCAGTGTCAATACGCTGAGTCACCTCTGCAGTGTAAGTTAACCTCTTCACAGATTCTGGGGATTCGGATGTGGATACCATTATTCTGCCTGGAACATGACCATAGACAACACATAAGCAAATGGACGTGGCTGTTTCAGGAGATCTGTAAAAACAGACTGCCCACCTGCAGACTCTAGCTTGCTGATCCCTGGCTTAATCATTTCTCTAAGGATGTTATATGGGTGTTTTTTGGCTAGATACTCCACAGAGAAGATTCTGTGCATGAATAAGTTCAAGAGACAGTTTGCCAGGTTTTTCTCTTATAGTAAAGGCTCTGAGAAATTCTGCAGTAAATAAGCATGCTTAATTTTAGTACAACAGTTTTCAAGCAATATGGTCTTTTTCCACTTGTAATACCCATGAACTGATCGCAGACCTCGGATTCCAGGAGCATGCTCTGGGAAACCCAGGTAGAGCCCAGAACAGGCTGCACAGAAAAAGCTGCCTCCAGTCTCTGGAGCTAAGGTCAAGATACCAGTCGCGTCATTTGAGATTTGATTAGAGAAAGCATTTTGGCTTCATTAAAGTTCATTAAATGAGCCATCCAGTGTAATTTAACTGAATAAAAATGGCTCAGATGGCTTTAACCCCCACCCCCTTTCACAGCAATTTAATTGAGGGAAAAGCAAATATATCAGTGATGTAGGAAAGTATTTCTTGGCCTTCAAGAAGAACGCTGGGCAGCAGCACCTGCTTCCTTGTCATGGGCATTGGATTTTAAGAGGCTGACTCATGGGCCCTCCTCAGTGCTGGCAGCAGGCCTTGGTGACAAGATTATATGGTGCCTCCTTCCTTCCCATCAACCCAAGGAGGCTGGCGGCAGCCACCCTAACAGCTCTTTTAATGGTGGGCTGCAGATATCTCTGGTGTGGGGCTGAGGATGCACAGAAGTCACAGGGTCAAGACTGAGAAGGTGTAGGTTCCCTGGATCTTGGAGAGGTGGGCAGTAGGCTGCTGCTCCATCCTTCTTCTTCTGTGTGTGTGAGCAAAGTCTGTGTGGGGTTTGGTGCTGCATCAGGGAATTGTCCTTTCTTGCAGAGTCTTCATTGGTTCTACTCTAGAACAGCACTTTTTTCTTGCATATTCTTCAGCAGAATCTAAAGAATCCTGGTGTGGTGTGTCATGAGAGGGGGCTGGTGGTCTTCAAGATGATTGCTATGATCTGAATATTTATGTGTCCCCCAAATTCACGCGTTGAAGTCTTCCTCCTCCAGGTGATGGTATTAGGAGGCAGGGTCTTGGGAGGTGATGAGATCCTGGGGTGGAGCCCACATGAATGAGATGAGTGCTCTGTAAGAGAGGCCCCAGAGAGCTAGATAGCCCCTTCTACCGTGTGAGATTTAAGTGAGAAGACTTCTGTCTCTTAAGAGGTGGATCCTTGAATCTGCCGCCCCATTGATCTTGGACCTCTTAACCTCTAGAACTATGAGAAATAAATTCCTTTTGTTTATAAGTCACCAAGTCTGTGGTATTTTGTTAGAGTAGCATGAAGGGGTTAAGACAAAGACCAAGGAGATACCTCTTTTATGGTGAGAAAAAAAAAAAAAAGAAAAGGGACAGATATTTGAATATGTTAGATCTTAAGGGAGAAGGAATTTCGCCTTTCAAAATGCTGTCTTTGTGGATGAAAGAAATAAGATTTGCACCATGATGATTGCAGCCAGGAAGTCACAGGCCCTGGGAGCTTGCCGGGTTGAGAGGGGTTGGGCATTCATTGTTTTCTGGTTAGCTGTGCTGGATGCACCAAGCCCACACGATGCTCAAAAGAGTGCCTTTCTGCAAGCAGCAGAATGATTCCTCCAGGAAGAGTCAATGACTGTGGCATTTATAACTGGGATGCAAGCCGAGCATGCCCCTGGTTCTGTTTTCTCATTTAATCATCTTTTTGCAGGAGGCTGGACTACACCCAGGGGGTGGGCAAGTGGGCAGATACCAGATTAGATCTTAGTGACTGGAACCTGATTGGGAGGCTGGTTCCCTGGAGCCACCAAGCATAGACAGAGCAAGGGGGTGACAGAAAACGATGACTTGGAGGCTTTCAGGGATCACAGTGAGGCAGCCAGCTTGGCCATCAGGGCCTGTGGGCAGATGAGGAGCTGAGAACAGGTGTATGAGTTTGCAATTGCTGCTAGAACTCAGTGCCACAGTCTGGGTGGGTTAAACGACATGTATTCCTTCACAGTTCTGGAGGCTAGAAGCCTGAGATCAAGGTGTCGTTGGCAGGGCTGGTTTCTTCTGAGGCTTCTCTCCTTGACCTGTCGATTTCTTCTCCCTGTCCATTTTCTCCTCCCTGTGACTTCATACCTTTGCTGCATGTCTGTGTCCTCATCTTCTTCCTACAAGGACACCAGTCCTGTTGGTTTAAGGACCACCCATATGTCCGCACTTAACTTTAATTAGCTCTTTAACAATGCCGTTTCCAAATACAGACACAATGGGGGGGGGGGAGGTTAGGATTTATTTATTTATTTTTGTTGAGACGGAGTTTCACTCTTGTTGCCCAGGCTGGAGTGCAATAGCGTGATCTAGGCTCACTGCAACCTCTGCCTCCTGGGTTCAAGCGATTCTTCTGTCTCAGCCTCCCAAGTAGCTGGGATTACAGCCACCTACCACCATGCCCAGATAGTTTTTGATAATTTTTATATTTTTAGTAGAGATGTGGTTTCGCCATATTAGCCAGGCTGGTCTCAAACTCCTGACTTCAGGTAATCCACCCATCTCAGCCTCCCAACGTGCTGGGATTATAAGTGTGAGCCACCATACCAAGCTGGGTTAGGATTTTAAAAATGAATTTGGAAGGAATGAAATCTAGCCCATGACAACAGAAAACACTGGAGTGAGAGGGACCAAGGAGGTATGGAGGTGGAGTGAGCATCCAGGAGCTGGCCTGGGAGCGCACAGGTGAGGCAGCCTGGGTTAATAGCTCAGGGATGCAGAGGACCTGCCACCAGCAATCCCTTACACATGCAAATCCTAAGACACACCTGCCCACTGGCCTGCCTCTATGCCTCTATCAGTAGAAGAGGAGGTGCTTCCAAATGTCAGCTCACTCTTAATCCAGGAAATCCACAAATCCTTCCAACTTGAGGACCACTTTTCAGATGGGGCTTAATGTCTCTTTCTCAACTCTCAGCCCCCAAAGGGGCAACAGAGGGATTCATCTGGTTGGTTTTTTTGGCAACAGGGTCCATCTTGTTGACCCTTTTGTAACAGTAGGGTTCCCGGGGTGGAAGGTGAAATTCCTCCCCAGTCATGGGCTCCATTCCTGCCGTGGCTGGGTGCCACCATTAGGAAGGTCTCAGGACTGCTTACTGTGCCGACGTGTCTACTGGTCAGAGGAGGGGTTGCCTAGGAGGACCCCTGTTCATTATGGGGTTAATGCCAGAGGTGACGTCTCAGCCCTGTTGCTCTCAGGGCCCAGTCCAGCCATCTGTGTGTCTGGCTCCTTGTTCCCGGAGCACTCAGTAGCCACATCATCATCGTTTATTACCTCTGGCCCCTAGAGTCTGGTCTGTGAGAGGGCCAGTTGTTCAGCACAAAATTAATGGCTTTGTAGAGATAGAAGGGGCAGTGTCACGGAACCTGATTTTGGGAAAGGGTTTGATGCATTGTCTCATAAAATCTTGCTCACCAAATTAATTCAATGGTCAGGTGGCTTGGAAACTGGCCATGGACCCAAGCACAAGTCAGAGACGGGTGATAATGGATCTGTTAGAAAGGATGCCCAGGGAAGAGGCTGCTGTGGGGCTCAGAGGCAGGATGATTCTTAATTAAATTCTTGTCTGATGAGCAGGGTAACCAGCTCATCAATAACTGATGACAGGTGCATACAGGTGAGGCCCCAGTTAGAAGAAAACATCAGGGGCAGTGATTTCCAAGTGGGTGGCAATTCGTCTGAAAGCTTCTTTATTTACCGTGCACCATGAGAATTTATCAGTGCCGGTGAGGGCAGGCTGGCCAGAGGCATGCTCTGCTTATTTCGTAGTGTGTGTGGTTTGCCTTCTGTATATGTTTTCCTTCTTGTCTTTTTTTGTGTAAGTTTGTTTCTGGGGCTTGGTGCTTCTGCTGTGTGTCTGGCAGGGCATTCTGTACAGTTGCAAGGGTTGTGCACTCTGCACTCCTCCCTGGACTTGTGCGATACAGTTTCCAGTCTCTGCAAACAGGCACTGGGTTGTATGTGCCTATGGGCAGAGCACATGAGTGCTTCAGTCCACTCCATCCAAAGATTGGGAGGAATCCAGGTAGGGCTTGATGGGTAGGGGAGGGGCAAGGAGGAGATGAAGCTGAGACAGCCCTGGGAGAGCTGAAGCCCACTTCCCCCTTCACAGATGTCCCAGGACCCCTCCCTCCTCTAACCTCTAACCTGTAATAAGGCAATAATGCTATTTCTTATTCTTTATTTGCCCAGAGTGTCTGTTGTTTTCTTTCTTTCAGAATCCAATTTTCTTTTGACATTTCTGCCTAATGTAGCGAAGCATGACCTTTGTGAGAGGACATCGCTGGCAGCCTGCCCTCTGCCTCAGGTTCCCCCAAATGCCTGGCAGGCTCCCTGCCTGCTCCTCCCTTGGAGATGGGCAGGGCTGCCCATTTCACCTGAACTGCTCCAGTCTCCTGGCCTGCTAGTTCCCACCAGTTCCTTTTGCACTTACCAGGGGCATGCTCCCCAGGGCTCAAAGAGTCTGGGGTTTCTGGCTGCTGACTGTCCATTGGATGCAGCTGCTCAGCTTCAGAACCATGGGTTTTGTTCAGGGAAGCACTGGAGAGGGGTAAGGAGCTAAAGGCAGGGGACAGACATCTTCCCAAAGTGCTGCAGGGATTACCTCGTGGATTTGAAAGTTGGGGGCTTGTCCAGCTTTTGCTGCTGGATATAATGCGTGGTGCATAGAGTAAACCAGGCAAAATAGCAAGACAGAAGATTTCTACCTAGATGAATCAAACACTTAGATTTAAGAAAATGTCATAAAGGCTAATGGCAGTGGAGACTCAGAGCAGTACCAGTTCCTGTTGTCCTAAACCGCAAGTTTGAGCTCCTGGTCTAATAGTTACGGTAGGGTCAGTGACTTGGTGGGAGTGTGTGTCTGGTCTCTGGCTCCACCCTTCTGAGCAGGAGATGGGCTGCTTCATGAGGCTTTGCCCCACCTGGTGTCCTCAGGTGGTCCTCACTGCAGTTCTTTTATTGCCCCTTTCTTTCTGGTCGGTGGGGGGAACAATTCTGTAGGAATAAGATGTATAGTCCTTAGGGGTTTTGTGAAGCTGAGCATGATGGATGGCTTAGGTATAAGGCTTTTAGTGAGCATGTGCTGTTATACCAGAGGTCTCAGCCTTGCAGAGAGGAGGTTGGTGACAGTGTAGGGCTGTGGGGACGATCCTAGAGGCTTCAAAACTGAATGGGGAGAGTGCTGGGTATAGGGAAGATAGCAGAATAGTAAACTTGGGAAACTACCTATGTTTCTTTCCCTTGTCCACCAGTCCCCTGCACCCCTAGCAGGAAGCTGCCTCCCCTGCACAGTCATGGGCTGTCACAGGGACACAGCCAGTTCAGGCCAGGTTAGAACAAAACCATCTCACCAAAGAGGGCCGCATCCAATGAGAAGGGGAAGCCATGTCCCTTTGTTTGATCTTGTATTTGAATGTCTGGTCCTGTTATGAACTGGGTAGATTCTCTCCCTGTGTAATCTTACCCAGCCTTAACCTCTCCCTTGAGCTCTAGACCCACGAATACAGCAGGCTATTTGACATCTCTCTTTGGATCGCTAACAGTGTCTCAGACTTAATGTTTGCAAAGGGGAGGGTCTCTATCCCATCGCCTTCAGGTGATCCTTTGGCAGGCTTCCTGGTTCTACTCAATGACGTCACCATTCACCTGGCCACTCAGTTCTCTTTCTCTCTTCTACAAAATCCAGTCCAGTAGGAAGTCTGGCAGCTCCACCTATAACACTTATCTTCAATCCATCGGCTTCATTATCTCCACTCCCTTCTCTTGTTTGGAAGACTGTAGCAGCCTTTTAACTGGCCTGACAACTTCCAGTCTTGGCCTTCTATTTTTAAAAATGTTAATTAGATTATGTCACTTCCCTGCTGAAAACCATCCAATGCCGTCCCACCACTCTTTAATATCAAATCCAAACTCCTCCCCATGGCCAGCAAGTGTGGCGTGAATCCTTCTCCCACTTACCCCAAAGCACTTCTCACTCCTTCCTTCCTGACTGGCTTCCTTCCTGGTCCCCTGGTTTTCCCAGGCCTTGACACTTGCTACTCTCACTCCCTCAGACACTCCTGTTTTGGTACTCAGCTCTTTCTTCTACTTGTCTCAGGCCCGATGCTACCTTCGCAGAAGGCACCTCTCTGTCTATCAGTTATTTACATAATCACAGTAATACATGTATCCCCGCTTCTGTATCAGTTACTTACATAATCACAGTGTTGTTAGTCTTCCTTCTGCTTATTCATTTGTAACTTGAATATAAGATTCCAGCAGGAACTTGCCTTCCCCCTCAATGGTCAACTCCCTTATTCCTCAGTGTAGCCTCAATAAATATTTGTTGTAGAAGTCATCTAAATATAGGTGTATGTGTAAGCATATGTGTGTGTATAAACAAGAGGCTGTGTTTGCATTTAGTGCCTACATGTTTAATAGACACAAGTAAAACACACATCGTGTTTGTGTGAATAGATGTTTATCTAAATGGAATCAGCACTGCCATTTGTTCCCATCAGTAGATGAGTACATTGTTCCTGAGATGCCACTTCAATTCTAGCTGTGTCTAACTTCTACCTTTAAGAGCTGTTATCACATCAAAAATTGTTTTTTGAGCCTGGCAAAGTAATAACCGTGGGCGTGTTTCTTCTTTTATCCAGAAGACTAATGACTGCTCCTTTCCCCTGTACATCCTAATGAGAACAATTAAATAGCCATTAGGAGGAGAACAGACATGTGAACAAAAGGCTGATGTCTTGATCATTGGTGGGCATGTTTGCTGGGAGAGACACTGGCTAAAAGGAGTTGTAGGTGACCTGCGGAGTTTTTCCACCTGTGTGCATGTTAAGAATGCTAGTGGGCTTATCTACCCTGAGAACTCCCTGTGCTCATACAGAAGGATCGCTGCATAAAGGCTCTGTAAATTTTTATTGTGGGGAGGGGATATGGGAGAATGACCGTGAGAATTTAATGGTTTCTTTTATTTGTATAATTGTGCCCTTTAAAAGGCCTCAAAAGCCTATCCAAACCTGATCTGGGGCCTCAACCATTAGCAGATGTAGCAAGAGCCTAGCAGAATGAAGAAGGAGAAGGAAAACAAAGCCAGGCTCCAGTGAAATGAACTAAGCTTGCTACCTACAGCATTATTTGTGCCAGATTTGTTTTTAAAATTTCCCTTTATTTGTCAATCTTGCAGAAACCTGTCAAGTAACCGGCTCACCACACTCTCGTGGCAGCTCTTCCAGACGCTGAGTCTTCGGGAATTGTAAGTTTGGCTTTGAAAACTGTCCAGGTACTGAAATGCTAGTAATGGGTGGATGGGGACAAGTGGCAAGCAATGCAACTACCTGAAGGCTGAGCCCACATACACCTGAAGAGCCTACTTGGGTTGGATGACATACGGTGTACCATGTTCAGTGAGAGCAGTTAACCCCATTGCTTGACTTCTGATGCTCTTTCTGGGCACAACCTATTTCAGAAGACAGGAGCCTCCTCTTTTATTATGACTTACTTTTGTGATCTGTAGGTAATTAGTTATAATAGTATTAATATTCATAATGAAGAATATCAATTTATAATAACATACAGATGATATAATATATAACTTTATAGACTATTAGTCATGCTTTCATTTATATAACCTTAGATTTATCATCATAAGAGTCATAAGAGGTAGATATTATTATTCTCTGTATTTTATGGGTGAGGATTCTGAGCCCTAGAAAGACATGTGAGACTCAACTAAGAACTAAGACTGCATTTCTAGGGACTGGCCAAGCTGGGACTTGAACTCATACCTTCTGACTTCAAATTACATGTGTTTTCACCACTCATAATTTTCTTCAGCTTACTTGGCTTGAGTATAGGCCTGCCAAGGGGTTGGGGGAGAAGAAATACATTTTTTCAATCTGCTTGTGGACTGCTTAGGCTTGCTGTGGTCCAAGGCTGATCAGGGCACTCCTATTCCAGCCAGCCATTCTGCACAAACAAATGTAGGATGGATGAGTGAACATTCGTGACCACTGCTGGAAAAAATAACTCATGTTGATGAGTGAGTCATCGGGGTCATCTCTGTGCATGAAGGACATCATATTATGTTGAGGGTATAAATCAAGGAATAAATTGAAAGGAATTGAGGCATGGATCAAGTTAGGGGGTCAGGGTTTCAGAGGCACCACTCATGTGTTCCCTCTTACTTGGTGACGCAGATCCAAATTCACTGAATGCAGATTGCTTTACTCTCTTCAGCAACAGGCAATGACCTTGGACCTCTGCCTGTGCTGCCGGCCTTTCAGCTTGTTATCCCTTCACCTAGCAAGACCTGAGTTCATCGATGAGTCAAAACCTTCCCTTCCCTGACCCAACTCCTGATGCCTTCATCAAGCATCTCAGTAGCCTATCACCCCATGATGACCTTGTGTACTGTAGGTGGAAAAGATAAATCAACATGGCTACGATTTACTACGAACACCGATTTCTGAGTTCTTCCTCTGTGCCAGGCATGCTGCCAAGCAATCTATTAAGTTGTTTCCTTAATTTCCTTTAATCCTTATGGCAATTCCATAAGGTAGGAATTATTCCTCTCACTTCACTTTGGAGGACACTGAGTTGCTTAGCAAGGTTAAGTATCCTGTTTAAAGCCACTCAGTGAATAGTGGCAGTGTGTGGACCAAAAGCCTTGACCACTGTACTCAACCGTCTCCCAGTGTTTTCAGTCTGTTTCCGACACTAGGATCTATTCTACGATAATTTTCGAAAAGCACATGATTGTGGTCTTTCTTAAGTTACCCTAGAACTGACTGAGGGGCTTGAGGGATCTCTTTCTTGGGTGTCTTGCATTTAATTATTCTGGAACCCCTAGCCCTTTCATCTTCAGGAGGCCAGGGATGGCATCTCTCCAGGGGACATCAAGGGTCAGCTGTTGGCTGAATTATTGAGAAAATGTTCAGTGCTGTTTCTAAAAAATTATTGGTTGTGGAATCAATGGTGTGCTGCTGCCCTGGTGACCTGTTCTGTGGAGTTTTAGAAACAGTTGTTCCGTGGATATATGTTTAAAGAAAATGTCAGATTTCTCTTAGAGGATCATGGGATTCTGCATTCATCTTTGCCTGGGATCAATACACCAGTGAGGTAGATGTGACTTACGGAGAAATGAAGACATTCCCTCCAGTGTGAGTCAGTGTGTGAGTGCCACCATGTCCATGGAGTATTTTATTTCTGTCATATTGTTAACTAAGTAAAAATCATATTGGAGAATAAAGAAGCCCCCTTCTAAAGAGCAATCACCCTGGTAGGGGTCTATTTTTTGAGGAAGAATTGAATCTTGAGAGAGGAAAATTTATCTTTTGGCTGGTGGGGCCCTGTGTTGGCTCTTAGCTGAGGCTATGATTAAAATCCAAACAATTCCAGTTCCTGGCAAATGCAAGAAAGGGTAGTATTTTCTTGTCTGACTTCCTGATTAGTCCACATGGCGCCATCTGCCATGAGCCATCTAGACTGCCAGGGTCTGCTCAATGGAGCCTGTGGGCTGGGGTGTGGGGATGGATTGGGTATTTCCAGGAAGAAAGAATTTTGGCCCTCGAGGAGAAAGGGCTCAGTGTGTTGTGGAGCAAGGAAAGCCACAGGCCAGAAGTGTGAGGCTTTGAGTGACCCTCTGCAGGGACAGAAGGGGAACAGGATGTGCGGCAATTCCTTAGCATGTTTCTTTCTGTCACTAAGGACCTCTGCTGTACCCAAACCAGCCCCTCCCCAAGTAGAGGATCCTTGCTGTAAGAATGGAAGGGCTAAGTGTCCATGACTTTTGCAGTAGGACGGAAGGAGAAGGAAGAGGCACATCTTGAGCACCTAACATGTGTGAGGTTCTGTCTCATCCTTAGAACAATTTCATAGGGAGGTATCAGTATAATCAGTGTTACAAATGAGGGATTTGAGGCTTGGCCAAATTAAACAACTAGTTCAAGATCACATGGCCAGTAAGTGGTACATCTGGGAATAAGTGTTATGATTTTTAGAATTATCACTACCCGATCTGCTGTTTCCAACAACCGTGCTCTTTCTCTTCCCTGACTCAAGCACATACCCTACATGCTCAGCCTACATGCTCAGCTTCCAGAAGCCCCTCTCAAGATAGCAGGTTCCTTGCATGGAATCAAAGGAAAAAAAGCAAACACGTTACTGTCTGAGTTCTTAAAGTGCACCAAGACCCTTCCTCTACCTCCTCTCATTTATTTTTGTGGGTGAGGGAGATGGTCTTGGCCAAGCCCCTGGCTCATTGCTGTTCCTGTGTCTAGGGGGTGTGCCTCTTATTGAGCAAATTAGAATCATCTTCCATGATTTGCCTTGGAGTAGCCAGCACAGTTTCAGTGGCACAGGTTGGAAAAATTTGACTTGGCATTGTGCAGTGCTCTCAGAAGTTTCTGGTTATGGCAAGATGATGATTTTTTTTTTCCCTTACAGAGAAAATTAGAGCTGTCTGTCCAAAAATCAGAGCAAAAATCAGAGAGATTGCCTTAGAGATAAAGAATGAATTAAGAAGAAAAGAAACTTAGATTCTGAATCTCAAGATACAATTTAGGCAATGGCAGGAGGTGCCAGAGGTCCCAGAGTAGACCCACAGCACGGAAGCGCTCCAGCAGTGCTCCGAGGACCCTTAATGTGTCTTGAACAGGCTTCTCTTAATTCCCTGCATGCATGGAGCAGACATGATTAAAATAGATTGGAGTATTTCATTTTCTTTTCAAAGAAAGTGATAATTACCTCTGGTATCATTTGGAGATTTAATCGACTTGGTAAAATATTAACTCAGTAGCGAGGATGGGCTTGAGCTGGTCCTGGTGCATTTCTCTTCCCAGTCTTGGGTGCGATGACTTTCCACAGTCTTGGAGATGCCACTGAACAATAATCTTACAGTATTACTGTAGTGATCATTTCTGGCCTCTTAATAGCTTTTTTGGTTCCCAAATTATGCTAACATATATTATCACGAATCATCCTAATAACTTTGTAAAGAAGGAAGGTCGGGCACAATGATCCCCATTTCACTGGTGTTAAAAGAGAACCTGAGAGAGTTAAGGTATTTGCTGTATTACTTTACTAGGTTGCCTTAGCGAACTACCACACACTTGCTGGCTTAAAACAACAGAACATTATTGTTTCGCTATTCTGGAGGCCAGAAGTTTAAAATCAGGGAGTCGGCAGGGCCATGCTCCCTTCAAAGGCTCTGCAGGAGAACTGGTCCTTGCCTCTTCCAGCTTCTGGTGGCTCCTGGTGTTCCTTGGCTTGTGGCAGCATCACTTCAACCTCTGCCTCCATCTCACATGCCTGCCATCCTCCCGTCTCTTTGTCTTTAATCTCCATCTTCTTTCTTTTTCTATTTCATTTTATATTTTTGAGACAGAATCTTGCTCTGTAGTCCAGGCTGGAGTGAAGTGGCGTGATCTCGGCTCACTGCAACCTCTGCCTCCTGGGTCCAAGTGATTCTCCTGCCTCAGCCTCCCAAGTAGCTGGGATTATAAGTGTGCACTGTCATGTCCGGCTATTTGTTTTTTTTTTTTTTTTTTGTATTTTTAGTAGATATAGGGCTTCACCATGCTAGCTAGGCTGGTCTCAAACTCCTGGCCTCAAGTGATCCCCTTCCTTGGCCCCCCAAAGTGCTGGGTTTACAGACGTGGGTCAACGCACTCAGCATTCCTTTCTTTTTTTTTTTTTTTTATACAGAGTCTCGCTCTGTTGCGAGGCTGGAGTGCAGTGGTGCAATCTCGGCTCACTGCAACTTCCGTTTTCCAGTTTCAAGCAATTATCCTGCCTGAGCCTCCCGAGTAGCTGGGACTACAGGCACGCTCCACCACGCTCGGCTAATATTTTGTACTTTTTAGTAGAGACGGGTTTTCACCATGTTGGCCAGGATAGTCTCGATCTCTTGACCTTGTGATCCACCTGCCTCGGCCTCCCAAAGTGCTGGGATTACAGGCATGAGCCACCGTGCCCGGCCCATTCCTTTCTTTTTTAAGGATACCGGTCATTGGATTTAAGGCCCACCTGAAATCGAGAATGATCCTTAACTTGATTACATCTGCCAAGACTCTGTTTCCCGATTAGGTCACATTCACAGGTGGTAGGGGCTGGACTTGGATATATCTTTTTGAATGACACAACTCAATCCGGTATATTCGCTTGAAATGACACAGCTGGCCCAACTCACATCTTTGGTTCGTGTGCCTTTTTTTTTTTTTAACCGTTTGTTGTTATCTCAGGGAGGCCTGTCCTTTGGGGATCCTTTACTCGGTGACAGCAGGGCTCTCCTGGCTGATCTGGGTCCCCTCCTTGTTTTCCACTGCCTGGCCCCAGAACTGCCCGTGGCAGTGCTGATGCTGAGCAGGGAAGAAGAAAACCACTAGAGTGATGACTGGAGGGAATCAGTGTTATCTAAACACTCAGTGGCGGCCTTGGCTGTGCTGCAAAGGGCCTGTCCACAGAAGCTCGGATGGGGCTGAGTTAATCTACAGGGAGCCCTCAGGGCCCTGCGATTAGGCCCCAGGCGGTCTTGGAGCAAGGGCTGAGTGTCGGGAAGCTTTGCCTTGCAGCAGCTGCTGCTGTATTATTCATGGGGCTGCCTGCATTATTCATGAAGCGTGGAAAGCCATGCTTTAGGTTCGACAGGACTGCCCCCAAAGCCCTGGCCAAAGTCTCCCCTGCTTGAGATCTGGTTCAATGCAAGGAGGGACACAGGATGACAGCATCATTTAGACTTAGGATGTGCTGGTCTTTGCTTCTTGCCCACCTCACCATTTGAACCCTCTCTTCTCCAGATATGAAGATGATTGTGGATTCGCTCAGTAGGCTGTCTAGGGTGCCATTGTTTCAAGACTGAAAATGCTTTCTGCTATGTGTGTGTCTTGCTCTCCAGGAGCAAAGTCCAGAGGGATGGGGGAAACAACCCATAGTTCTTTTGCAGTTTCCCATAAACTCAGTTGGAACAAAGGACCAGGTTTCAAGGTGCAACCCAGCAGCTGGTCAGGTCCTGTAAGCAGGACTCTGTGGGAGGAAGGATGGAAGGCAGCAGGACATTTGTACAAAGCCTGTGCCTGGCAGTATCCTTGGCACAGCCCACACATCTCCCCTCATTCTCCCGCCAGCCTCAGGACATTCTGATGCTGTCTGCCTTTAGGGGGCCATGAGACGCTGGGATGTGCAGTAGTGCAGGGACCAGACAGGAGACCACCCCGCATCAAGCACTGTGTGGCTTGCGGCAACGCAGCCAAGCCCCTCGCCTGTCTAGTCTTCTCCACTCAGGTGGATAATTTGTGTTTTTACACCTACTTAATAATGAATGCCTGCATCTTGTCAAGTGAGCAGCTGGGAAAAACCAGGCTGACCTGGTTCAGTTCGCATATATTCAAGCATCTGGACCCTCATTGTCATTCCAGCAGGGTGGCCAGGCCTCTCCTTGCAGCCCACACCGCTCCATCTCCTCCGGCCTCTCCCACCCACCCTGGGCAGCTCAGCTGACTTTCTGCTCTCCTTGTCGGAAGGTTAAATGAAGTAACGCGTGGAAGGCATGCGGTCTAGCTTACTAATATTATGATCCTATAATGTCTGTGACTTCCCTCTCATTTTCTCCTGTCTACCTTTTCTCTTTTCTCTGTCTCATGTCCGGCCCCACAGGCATCTTGACATAACCCCAAGGCAACACCTCCGAGGCTTCTTGACCTCATCCTTCCCTTTCCCCTGCCTGGACCTTGATCTCTCCCTCCACAGCCTCACCTTATACCAACCTCATTCCTAATGTGTCCCCTCTTCCTTTCCAGGGGTTCCTCCTCTTCTGTTTCCAGCCAAAGACAGTTCTCCCTGCCATGGATTTCCTGCTGCTTGGAGCTTAAAATCTTGGGATCATCTTTCTCTTCTTCCTCTTCTTTTACCCCCTACAAAGTACTACATGCCATTTTGCTTTCCTTATGATGGCTACTGGTTCTCTCTTGCCTCTCTCTCGTTTTTACCACTCCACTCTAGGGGCCATGTTAACTAGGCAGCAGTTCTCAAGTGGTAGCCCAGGGTGCCCTGGGGGCCCTAAGACATTTTCAAGAGATCGTGAAGTGAAATCTGTTTTCATGGTGGCACTAAGCCATTATTAGCCTTTTTCGCTCTCATCCTTTCATGAGCATATGCCGGTTTTCCAGAGGCCACACGACGTGATGACATCATTGCTCTGAAGACGAATAGAGTTTGTGCTCATGTATCCTGGAGTTGCACATCTTTCTCTGTTTTAATTTCTAATCTGGTAAATAGTGATAGATAGGACTGACATAAACGAGGGCTCTTTGAGGCCCTCAGGATTTTTTTTTCTTTGTGAAAAGGAGTTCTGAAACCAAAAGTTTGAGAACATTGACCTGGACCCTGCCAGTCAATATGGTGCCTATGTGTGAGTTAGAAGAGATGCCCATCTGGGTGCATGTAGCCGCTTGCCAGGGTTGCAGCTGGGTCTGGCCACGGGGTGCAGACTGGACTTTATCCTCTGTTTATCCCTTTGATTGAGTAGTTTGAGAAATGCGCAAACTACAAAACTGTACGTGGCGGCCCTGTGTTTTTGTACGCCATCCTAGCCGGCTTCTGAGTCTCTAGTCTTCCTCCTCTCCAGCTTATCCTGTACATTGCGGTTGAATTTCTCTTTTTACAGACCTTCTTTGTCCACATTGTTCTCTAGTTCTAGAGGCCTCAATGGTTTTCCCCTGAGTCCTGAATAAATTCCAAATTTCCTAGTGTGGCAGTAAAAATCCTCCACTGTCTGGCTTCCACTCACCCTTCCAGCTTTGTTTCCCTGTGCTCCTGAACACATTCTCTGTCCCGCTAAACCTTTCTTTTCTGTTTTCACACCTTACCTGCAGCTTCCCTTTGCTTTTGTTACCTCCTTCTACTTACCGCCACCCCTGCCACCCCACAACCTGCTCTTTGCCTACATGAGCTCCTGGAGTCAGGTCTCCTAGCTTGCTCCTCTTTACTTCTCCCATGCACCCAGGAATGCCTTGCATGTGACAGATGGGGTGGCATGTGCGTGAATTTTGGAGTCCAGCACACTGAGGTTTGAGGCTGTGCTGTGCTGCATACCGGCTAAAGGACCTTATGCATGTGACGTAACCCCTCCAAACATCAGAGAGGGCCCCTCCCTCCCTGCAGTTCTGGCCATCTCCCAGGGTTGTGGTAAGAAGCAGCTGCTCAGTAAGGGTTAGTTCCTTTCCCTTCACCCTTCTGACAGAGTATCATGTGGAGAGAGTACTTTTAGGCTAAGAAGATCATACTGTGTAGGGGTATTTGCACATTCTGCCTCTGGTGCCCTAGTAACTGGAAAGCACTGATTCCTTCCATCAGGAGCCTCATGTTTTCCTGGAAGCTGATTAGTTTTGTTGCATGCTTAAGTATTTTGGAGTTTGCCAGTTGTCAAAACTATCCCATGTCTTAGTGCAGTGTACCCAAGTGCCCCTCCCATTGGGTTCTAACAGACTCATCTCCTTGTTGGTCCAGAAAGAGAATCATGTTTCCTGTAATGATCCAGGCATTCAGATTTATCCGGTTATCTTTACTCTGAGTTTTGGATTGATTAATGCTGTTCATCGTCTCCTTAATCCCATTGAGAGAAAAGGTGACTTACTTCAAGTCACAAGGAAAATCAGTGGAGAAGGAGGTCCTTGAAGGTGACTCTTCCCCCATCAGACATTCTTCTTCACCAGGCTGAGTGCTTCTGGAGGACAGGGACTGTCGTCTTCATCTCTGTCAGCAGCACTCAGCCCATGGCCAATTATGGAGCAGGTACTTAATAAGAATTTATTGAATTTATGAAAGAATAAAGCTGGTCCCAGGATAGGCCTTGAGCATATCTTGGAAATAGCTACCCACTTACTCTCCCAGGGAGAGTCAGTCTCTCTCTCTGTCCTTTAACAACAATTTATATGCCAGACTCCGTTCTAAGTTAGGGAATGAACAAAACAGGGAATATTGCTGACCCCAGTGGAACTTAATTTTTATTCAGGGAGACAGATAAACAAACTAATTAAAAATAAATATTTAAAGTGATGCCAGTGGTGATAAATTCTAGAAAGACAAATATAGCACGGCAAGGGACTGGGCAGTGTTAGACTGAGAGAGCCAGCCTCGCAGATACGTTGGGGGAGAGCTTGGCAGGCAGTGACAACAGCAAGTGCAAAGGTCCTGGGGTAGGAATAACCCAGTCAAGCAGGTGAACTCACAGACACCAAGGTCAGTGTGGCTGAAGAGGAGGAGGGGGTGAGGGAAGATGAGGTCAGAGCGATGATGGAGAATGGTGCAGATTATTCAGAGCTTTGACTTTGATTTCAGTGAGATGGAAGGCTTTGCGAAGAGGCGCATGTCAAGTTGATACTTCTTTAAAAGGATCTCTTAGACAGGTGCATTAAGCGGGGGTGGATTTCTCTTTTTTTAAATGAGTTTATTGTTTTCAAACTACAACTTAAGGATTTTTCCACTTCTTTCACAACCTTGTTAAATCCCTCCTCCCCTTAATCCCTGATCAGGTAGAGTCCCCCTTGTCCTCATAACCCTGGGAGGGTCCTGAGCCATCTTCCGTTCAGAGATTCCCTTCCCCTGTCTCTTTGCCCACAGGAGGTTGGAGCAGAACTTTTTCAACTGCAGCTGTGACATCCGCTGGATGCAGCTCTGGCAGGAGCAGGGAGAGGCCAGGCTGAACAGCCAGAACCTCTACTGCGTTAACGCTGATGGCTCCCAGCTTCCTCTCTTCCGCATGAACATCAGTCAGTGTGGTGAGTGAGTGGCCGCCTGGCCCCGCTGGCTCCAGGGAGGCATCACTCAGACACCAGAGATGGTGCTGGATGTTACCTTGGGATGCTAGAGCCTTCCTTTCGAAATGCCCTTCCAGCCTTGAACTCTGCAGTTGGGTGCAGGCCTCCTGACTCACCATTTCCCTTCTTGGTCATTCCTGTGCCTTTGTGCACCAGCCATAGGAAGACTGGTTTCAGGAATGCAGACAGGAGTTCTGTGTACTCCTTCTCGTCACACCAGATTCCCTTTCTCTCTGTGAGTTACCTGTCAACCAGAACTAAAGGAGTGTATCTCAGACTGTGGTATCTGGACTCCCTATGGCAGCAGCTTCTAAGGAGTTTCCAGAAAGGCAGATTTCTGGGCACAACCCCAGACTTTGAGAATGTCTGGGGATGGGTCCCAGAAATCTAAATTTTAAGCAAGCTCCCCAGTGGGAGCCTGAAACGTTTAGATAACCAGAGCCCAAAGTGTAATGTTGCCATTGAGCTTAATTACCAGAAATGCTTTCCTTGAGCACTGCCCGCCCCACCCCTACCCCCTGCCACAGTGTAGGAGAGTGCTACTGCATGGGCTTCAATTCTGAGTTCTGATGTCTGCTGGGGAGGTGATGTAAAGCATCTTGGATTTGTGGGTCTTCCAAGAGCTCAGGCAGGTTGTGTTAGAGTCGTTACTGGGCAAGGCAAGAAGTAGCACCGTCAACCCCACGGACAGAGCTTCCTTTGGGTAGTAAGTGTTTGCCTGTCTTTTCACCCACTTTGTCTGGCTCCCAGACCTTCCTGAGATCAGCGTGAGCCACGTCAACCTGACCGTACGAGAGGGTGACAATGCTGTCATCACTTGCAATGGCTCTGGATCACCCCTTCCTGATGTGGACTGGATAGTCACGGGGCTGCAGTCCATCAACACTCACCAGGTAGGCATCCTGGGCTTGAGCCCCATCAGGAGGCTAAGGAGTGATCACACTGTAGTCTTGAAGAGAGGGAAAGTTTGTGGTCTTGTTACTACAGGGAGAAACACATAGACTCGGGTTACATGCACCTGCAATATCTTCTAGCCATTTTGCTCTTGCACATGCCACTCAACTTCTCTGTAACTTAGTTTTCTCTTCTGTAAAACGGGCATAGTACTGAACTGCCGTTCACATAGGGTTAATAGGAGGATGACCTGAACTATTGCCTGTGAGAAGCCTGGCATTTGGTCAGTGTGCTTTCACACAAAGATCTCCTCCACCTTCTGCTCAGCTTTCCTTTTCATTCCTGAAGGTATTTGCAGATTAGGTAGTGGAGCCATCCTTGTAGAGGCTGTTTGATTGATTGTTATGTTTTTATCGGGGTTTTCAGACCAATCTGAACTGGACCAATGTTCATGCCATCAACTTGACACTGGTGAATGTGACGAGTGAGGACAATGGCTTCACCCTGACGTGTATTGCAGAGAACGTGGTGGGCATGAGCAATGCCAGCGTCGCCCTCACTGTCTACTGTAAGTGCATGTTATTGTGGGGGATGGCTGTGTGTGAGGGGAACTGGCACAGGAGGCTGGAGAGGGGTCAAGGTATTGCCAGGGCTGAGCTAGAGCAGTGGGCTGGTCTACCAGTAGGAGCAAAAGGACTCTTCTAGGGAAGGACTGACAGGTAAGTCCTTGGATTAAAAAGCCCAGAAAGAGCACCCTTGTCCCTCAGAAGATCGTGTGCCTTCAACTCAACCACATCTGCAGGACACTTCTAAGTTGGCCTATTCTGTCTTTTATTAAACCCCTAAGAGGTCCCAAGAGGGAGCCCTCCAGTTAAAGTGAATCTAGGAAGCTTGGATGAAGACATCTCTTCCCCTCTGCTGGGGTAGTGGTGGGACCTCTGCTTCCCTCAGCCTTTTCAGAGTGGGTGGGGAAGACCTGAGATCCCCACTTTGGTTGCTGGAAGGCTACCGTGGGAGTAGGGAGACTCTGTGTCCTGGAATTCAGCTGGCTTCTTTCTTGACAGACCCCCCGCGCGTGGTGAGCCTAGAGGAGCCTGAGCTGCGCCTGGAGCACTGCATTGAGTTCGTGGTGCGCGGTAACCCACCGCCTACACTGCACTGGCTGCACAACGGGCAGCCTCTGCGGGAGTCCAAGATCATCCACGTGGAATACTACCAGGAGGGAGAGATTTCCGAGGGCTGCCTGCTCTTCAATAAGCCCACCCACTACAACAATGGCAACTACACCCTCATTGCCAAAAACCCACTGGGCACGGCCAACCAGACCATCAATGGCCACTTCCTCAAGGAGCCCTTTCCAGGTGAGGGCGGCGTAGCTGGCTCGAGGGTATATGGATTCTTTCTACAAGCTTAGGAGGTGGGGCATGGTAGCTTGAGAGGAGAAGCAGCCCCAGTGCTCACACTTACCATGGGCAACAAAACATACCCTGGAGCATGTGCAGCCACCATCCGCATCTGGTGTAAACAAGGATAGAGTCTGTGTTTTCCAATAGCTGTCATGGTAGAAACCAAGACCCCTTAGAAATAACAGTTGTGCATGTTAGGGCATACTGTGTGAAAGTAGAGAAAGCAGAGACTGTAATGGTAGAGAATTCTAACCCGGCCATTTAATTGTGAGGAGTCTCTGGGCCTGATAGTTTGCTTTCCTAAGCATCAATTTCCTCTTCTATGAAATAGTCATAATTATACGGCTCCTGTGACTTTTAAATGAGCCAAGGTATATAAAGCACATCACAGGATTTGACACCTGATGATGGTTCCATGACTTACCATGGCAAAGGACTTGAGAGTGCGTCCAGTTTAACCCTAGGTTTAACAGATGAGTGACCTGGGCCTCATTCTACTTGCTGATCTGTGGCAAGGCTTGACTAGGAGCTAGGCCCCCAGGTCTGTGACCTCATTCCTCTCTTGTTCCATGCTGAGCTACTAGGGGGCGTACCTGATGCCCTGAGCTTATGATGGTGCTAATGTCAAGTGGACTAGGAAAAATTATTGAAATTACTGAAGAACTTTGTTTGATTTTGATTTTGGGAGGTGATGCTGTCTTTCTTTGTCTGGGGGTAAGATGCTTTAAATACCTTCCTGAAGTTGGAGGAGAAAAAAACACCAAAAGAGTTTAGTGAAAGTGATTGTAGCATCTTTTGGTGGGTTCCACAATTGATACATTTTGTGCATGAAACCATGTGTCTTTGCTGAGCTTGGTGCTTTGTTTTGGGAAGTGAGTAGGGGACCTTTGGTCTTCAGTCCCTGGGAATGAGGAGTTCTGATGGGATATAGTGTATGAACTGACGACACACACACACAAAGGGAAGAGGCCGCAGGAGCTAGCGGAATGCAGCATCTGTTTTTATGAAGTCAGCTTCACAGTCTACAACAAATAACCAGAGTGTAGCAGCTCCAGGAGGCCGTATTTATTGCAAGGGAACGCGAATTGGAGGCCCCAAGAGTGAAGTTGGATAAATGTGGCTGCATGAGAAGCTAAATTCTTACCATTGAGGTCCTGGGACGATGGAGCCATCTTTTCGGAGATGGTTGAGAATGTGCAGATGTTTGAGGCCCTGGAAATCCCCCGTGGTCTGAAACTTCCAACATCATCCCCCGTAGGTGCAGTAAAAGTCCGCGGGACACTTCCCCTTTTGGGCCACACTGGGCTCTCTCTTTTTTTTTTTTAATTGTACTTTAGGTTCTGGGGTACATGTGCAGATCATGTAGGATTGTTGCATAGGTACATACATGGCAAGGTGGTTTACTGCCTCCATCACTCTGTCACCTATGTCGGACACTGGGCTCTCTTTCAGCAGGTAGACGAGTCCTGGCCTGCACTGTGGAAACAGAGGCTTTTAGAGCAGAGATACTTTGCTTTTATGGTCTACAAGGTCAGGCTAGGTCTTGTTGACATTAAAGACTGAAACTTTGCCTTGCCTGCTCCCTGATTAGTGAATAAATTCTTTTTTTAAAGAGGAAAGTGTATATATTGGTGAGAGAAAGTCTTGATTGGTGAGGGAATGAAGCACCCTGAAGCAGTGCTTCTGTTTCCAAAGGGAAGCTTAAGGAGGCCAGAGACGGGGAAACCCTAGAATGTTCAGGAGGGAGGAGGAGCCAATCTGGGATCCTTCTGCCAGATGATGTCCTGAGAAGTACGGGGTAGTAGCAGCAGCTGGATGATGTGGTGGACACAGCTTCCCCATTCTCTCCCTTATCTCAGGAGGAAGCAGTTCTTTCCATCCTCTCAGCCCTCGGAGGTATCTCGACATACCTCCTGTGCCCCCACAAAATGCAGCAGCCCCCTCTGATAGTCTCTGGATACCCTTGTCTCCCTAGTCAGTTATTAGTGCTCCTCAGTCAGGCCAGTGGTTCTCAAAATTGTGGTCCATGGAGCAGCTGCATCCACATCACCTGAGAATGTGTTAAAACTCAAGTTCTCAAGCTCCACTCACTTCTACTGGAGCAGAGATTCTAGGGTAGGGTCTAGCAGCTATGTTTTAACAAGTCCCTTGGTGAGTCTGGTACTCCCTCCTTTGCAATCTACTACCGTGGAATTGGGTGGGCATCTGGCCCCAGGAGGAGGGCGGGAGGAGAGAGTCACAGAGAAGCTCAAAGAGAAAGCACCTCATCTGAGGTCATTTCCTCAGACTCATCTCCACCCTGCTAGGGCCACCCTGTGGGAAGGTTTGCTTGTTATGAGTCATTAAAGGAACCAATGGGTGATGAAAAGGCAGTGACAGGGAAAAGATGGGCCAGTCATGCCAAGTGACAAGATGCTTCAATGTTCAGGAGAGTCAGTTATCTGGGGGAGCAGGCAGAGATGCATCATAACCCTTTAAACCAAACTCACCCCGGCTAAGCCTAGATGTAAAGCTGGTCTGTGTAGATGTAAAGCTGGTCTGTGTAGATGTAAAGCTGGTCTGTGATTCTTGCTCTTCTTTTCTGATGTGAGAGTGTGGAGGCCTCATGATCATCATGTGTGCTTCTCTTTTGCTTCCAGGCAGCTAAGCATGGAGGTTAAGAGCAGGCGCCCTGAAATCAGACAGACTTAGGTGAAGATCCCATCTGTGGCCCCTCCCAGATGGCCCTCCCATTTGGTGGCCTGGGTTCCTAGCATGGGGTTTAGTGCAAGGTCAGCACTAGATGAAGGACAGTCACTTCTCTGTGCCTCTATTTCTGTATCTGCAAAATGGGTGAGGATGCCAAATGCTTAGCAGTGCGTCTGAACAAAGAAAAGGCTTACTAGCTGTGGGCCACTGTTAAGATTCTTAGGATGTAGAGCTGAGATGAATTCAGTTCTAGAATCAGTAGTCATTCTCTGGTCAAGCTAGGAAGTTCTAACAGATAATCTTAAGGTAGTCTAGGGTAGTGGTCATTGAACCGCATTGCCAGGGCTCTAATTCTCACTCAATCACTTGTCAGCTCTGTGATCTCAGGCAAATTGCTTCACCTTCCTGCTTTTACCTTAAAGCATAAGATAAATTGACAGAAGGGCCCTTCTTGAAGCATTTTGGTCTCTGACCATAGGAGACATGTGCATTCTCTTCACGGCATGGCCGTAGTTTATGTTCAGATTGTGCCCTGATGTGCTGGACAAGCGCTCCTCCCAGGCTGCTGGTGGGGTCAGAGGTGAGGACCAGTCCTGGGTACCATCCTCTTCCAGGCTGAATGCCTGAGGCCCTCCCACAGGTCAGAGAGGAGCCAGGATGTCTCCTTCCAAAGCTCATGTGCTTTCTGGATGTATAAATGCTTCTAGGCTCTGGCAAAGGCCTTAAACATGCATAGGCTGATTTGGAGATTATAGGGTTCACAGACTTGGCCAAAACATTTGGCTAACGTGAGAATATTCTCTAATAAATGGGAGCCTTATGAGATACATGCAACTCTACGTAAAATGTGAATTGATCTGGCACCTCTCTTCTCTCAGATTCTGAAACCCAGTGTAGAGTTTCCATTTCCTCCATCCTCCCACTGCCCTAGTCAGGCATCTGGTCACCTGCCATTGAGAAGAGGATGTTGGAATGAAGGATATGCCCAGGAATGTGGAGACAGCTTTGTGGCTGTCCTCCCAAACAATACAGAACAGATAACAAACAAGCAAACAAATCGCATTTACCGTAACTAAGACTTTCTTTGAAGGACTCCCTCACAGAAAGTATCTGATTCCCCACAGGTGGTTATAGAATATCTGCTGGTTTATACTTAATAGGGCTAAGACTGTGAGGGGCCACAATGAGTGAATGAGTGAATGAATGAGTGAATGAATGAATGAATACATTATTATTTTCAGGGCATGGTGGGCTGAGTCAGGAGACTGTGTAGTATGATATAGTGCATCCCAAAGACAACAGCAGCATCAGCCTCGCCTGAAAACTTGTTAGAAATGCAAAATCTTGAGACACACCCCAGGTCTCCTGAATCAGAAACTCTAAGATGAGGACTAGTAATCTGTGTTTCTTTTTAATTTTTAAAGATTTAAAAGACTTTTTACTTTGAAATAGTTTGGAATTCATATTTTAAAAGTTACAAAATAGTACAAAGCACTTCCTTCCACCCTTTGTCCAGCTTCCCCAGATGTTAACGTCTTACCTAACCGCAATGCAGTGATGGAAACCAGGAGGTTAACATGGGTCCATCACTATTATCTAGTGTACAGACATGAATTACATTTTACCAGTTGTCCCACTGATGCTTTTTGCTTGTCTAGGATCCATTTCATCAGCATCACACATTGCACTGAGTTACTGTGTCATCTCACTCTCTTTAAATCTGGGACAGTTCCCCAGTCTTTGTCTTTCATGATCTTGGACCTTTCTAAGAATACTAGTTTTTTTGTAGACAGTCATTCCATTTGGATTTTCCTGATTTTTTTTTCCTAATGACTAAATTCTAGTTACGCATTTTTGGCAGGAACTCTACAGAAGTGACGCTCTGCCCTTTCAGTGCATTGTTTCAGGGGTGCGTGATGCCAGTAGGTTTTTGTATTGAGGGTGTTAACTTTATCACCTGGTCAGGTGGTGTCTGCCAGTTTTCTCTGCTGCAAACAGATGATTTTGCCCTTTGTAAGTCATCAGTATAATATTTTAAAACCACATAAATAGCTTGTTTCTCATCCTTCTTTCACAGTCTAATTTTAACATTCATTGATGATTGTTGCCTGAAACAATTATTACTGCAGTATTTATGAAATAATGATTTTTCTACTTCTGTCATTCCTTCTATGTTTAAAAATCAGAATTCTCCTGTAAAAGCATTCCATTCTTCCACCTTTTTTTTAATTGAATTGTTTATTTGTATCAGTATGGACTCATGAATATTTATTTTGTTCTATGGCTAATAATTTATGTATTTGTTAGGAATGTCACAGCAGTGAAATACCATAGATTGGGTGGCTTAAACAACAGAAACGTATTTCCTCACGATTCTGGAGGCCTGAAGTCTGAGATCAAGGTGTTGGCAGGGATGGTTTCTTCTGAGGCCTGTCTCCTTGGCTTGTAGATGGCAGTCTTCTCCTTGTGTGGTCATGTGATTTTCCCTCTGTTCATGTGTGTTTACCTTCAAATTTTCTCTTATAAGGACATCAATGATATTTGATTAGGACTTACCTAATGACCTCATTTTAACTTTAATACATCTTTAAAGACCTTTTCTCTACATACAGTCACATTCTGAAATATGAGGGATTACAGTTTCCATATATGGATTTTGGGAGGACAAAATCCCATCCGTAACAATCCAGGACTATCATCATTTTGTTGCTTAAATGATCCTACATTTGGCCGTTGAAATCCCCTGTACACTGGCTCCTATGTCCTGTCTCCAGGCCTCCATTAATCTCTGAGCGCTTTCTTACTTTCTAGTATTGCAAGCTATTCCAGGCACATCTTGTAGTTTCCCTGTTTCAGCCCTGAAATCATCCATTTATCCAAGGAATCCTCACCCTTTTATTGGAGGTTGGTAGCAATCACCCTCTGGGTGCTTCTGTTATATGCTAAAGTTAGAGCATCTCTGGAAGAGTGGGCAAAGACTTGACTAGGATTTGAATCCAACTCCAATTTCTTCTTAAATGAATGGCATCCAATTACTTACTTAATCTGTATAAGCCTGTTTCCTTATCTGTTAAGTGGGGATAATGTTACCACCTCTTAGAATGGTAATAAGGATTGAGTGATCTGTTACATGAAGCATTTAACACTGTCCCTGGCTCATAATCCATGTGCGACAAGGATTAGCTTTCATTATTAGGTGATGATTCTAGAGGGATTCCCAAGAACTTCTCAATGATCTACTAGAATCAACTCTGCATATTACTCTGAAGAATTTTATCTTAAGATCATACCTGGCATTTTCAAGGAATGTCTAGGGGAGCCCACCCTGTGGCCCCATTCCCAGCACTTTGGGTCCCTATGGAAGAGCTGTGAATGAAACCAAGGGTCTGGTTTTAATTCCCCATCTCATAATGGAACTGGTTTGGTTTCTTGTTCCTAGGTGGGCCACCTGCCTTGAAACCAGGAATTTTCTCTCTCATTCCTTCTCCATTTGGAGGACCACCCCCTAAAGTGGTAGCAATGTGCCGTGGATTTTAGTCTGTCAATTGCCATGGGAGCAGGAAATCATGGTGAATGGGAGAGATCATAGCTATTAGGACCATGTAGTGTGTCTGTTCTGGTTTTTATTAAATTTGTTAATTATCTCTTTGTCCTTTTTTTGCAGAGAGCACGGATAACTTTATCTTGTGTAAGTCTGCTTTACCTGTTGCTTTGAAACTGATTTATTCTGATACTATCGGTAACTATTGAATTTAAATAGCCCTCTCTCCTATTCCACATCATCCCTGGCCCATGGCAGCTGAAGGGATCTCAGTGACCTGTGAAAAGGAAGTGAAAAGTAGCAATGGTTTTTGGGCTGGTCCAAGCCCACTTTTCTTGGGTAATCTCTCTGTGGTTCCCTTTCCCCTAGGGAGTTTTCTAAGGTCTCAGGATGCTGTGGATCTCTTTACCTGGGTAGAGAGGGGCTGTGCGAGGATGCACATGGGGTTTCACATGCCTCGATAGACCCCTATCGATCATCTTAGTTCTTGGAGAGAGAATATGGAACCTGTAAATCTGCTAGTGTTTCTCAACTGCTTCAAGAGCCTGAGCATTTGGCCAGGACTCACCCCATGAGAGCTTAATTTACAAGGTTTCCCGATAGGCTCATGTGTCCTCAAGTGGAATTATAGAGGCTCAGTTTATCAGTGTTTTGGGGCTAGGGCTAGACAATCTTGAAAGAATTTGGGATTTTGTTTATGGACTGTGGGGAACCTATGTTTATTCCTTTTTCTTTTCTTCCCCATGGAAGGTGGAAATACAGCAGCAACTGCTGCCGTTTCTGCCCCATGTCTGGCCTGAGATAGTAGATGCCGTTTAGAAACACCCTCAGCTTTTTGGCACCAATGTCAGTATCATGTGTGATTCCTCTAGTTGTTCTCGGTCTTAGAAGACTTGTAATCTTGCAGAATGTCCCTTCAGAGAATTCTGAATTGGGGCCATTTCTTGTCAAGGAGGTGAATTCTAGATGGTGGAGTGTGGGGAAAATTGATGCTTGGCTTCCCATCCTTGGCTTGCTGGGTAAAGGCGGTGTTTCCCGGTCAGATGGTTCTGTTTTTTAACGTGAGCTGCCATTGTGTTCTGAAATCAGTGTTAGGGGAATGGTTAGTGGGCTGTTTGATGGATCCCCAGGCCTCCCGGATCTCACTGAGGGGTAAAGAAGGAAAGAGGGAGGGAGAGGAAAAGGAATGCCTACGGCAAGGAATAGCAGAATGTCAGCAACAGCTGCCACCACCAGTAACATTTGCCTAATCCAGACCCTGGCCAGGTTCCCAAACCATGCTTCTTTTTTCTATTCTATAGCTCATGGCCCAAGTTGCCCAGGTTATGTTATTTTCTCTGGGGTGGGAGTAGGGGATGGGAGTGAATGTCCTTTATTCCTGTGGAGCCTGTCCTTGAACTGTAACACCAGCCAGATGGTGAGATAAGAACCTGGTCTCTGGGGGGTCCTGCAAAACCTGGGGAAGGCAAACTGCAAGAGCCTGGCTTGCAGAGGATGTTCTCCATGGGGAGGTATTAAGGGGGTTGGGAGTTGGGCCGGGACTGTGGCTGAGCCTCCCCGGCCAGGAAGCTAACCTTCCTTCTCGTTTTTGTGTTTGGTTTTCAGTTGACGAAGTGAGTCCCACACCTCCTATCACTGTGACCCACAAACCAGAAGAAGACACTTTTGGGGTGAGTCACTTCTTGATCAAGAGGCGTGCGTTGACTGGCATAGTCATTTTCAGACTTCATTTGTGTTGCTGACTTTTCCAAATACCGTCTTACTTGAAACTTTGAAAAAATAGTGATGAATTGAACTGCATTCAGGCAGTTTAAACCTTCCTTATTTGCTGGAAATAGTTCATTGTTTGAGGAAGTCTTTGAGGATCTGCTCCATGCCCTAGGGTTCAGAAAATCCCCAGTCTGTTAGGAGTCGATCTGGGCCTGATTTGCAGGTGGCTGCTAACTGTGCTAGCCTTCTACAAAGGCCAAGTTGCTCAGGGCATCTCCTTGGGTGGGGTTTTCAAGCGCCCACTCCTACGATTTCAGAGCCTAAGATTATTCTGGAGAGGAGAAAGGATTTTTTTTAGTCTAGATCCTTTAGACTTTCCTGGATAAGAATATTATAAGGAATTTTAACATGAAGATGCAGAATTCACTTGCTAATTAAAACAAAATTAGAAGCCTCTCTGGGCTTGTTTTTGCATCTGTTAGAATGGCCGCAGGTGAGAAGGGGCTCAGAACATTGAATTATGGAACTTTCTCTAATCAAATTGGGTAATTTATATATTTTTAAATATTCTTATGGTCTCACAAATTTCTCCTTCTAAAGACCTTACTCAGTATTGCAGTTGTGAGAAGGGTGTGCTTACTATGGCAGTAGGTCTGGTTCTCATCTGGGCGCACACATCATTTTCAAAGAACTTGGGTTTTCCACGGCTGTCCTGACTGTCTGTTTCTGGTCCCTCACAGGTATCCATAGCAGTTGGCCTTGCTGCTTTTGCCTGTGTCCTGTTGGTGGTTCTCTTCATTATGATCAACAAGTATGGTCGACGGTCCAAATTTGGAATGAAGGGTAAGGTGGGAGTTTGATTTTCAAGGGTGTCATGGGGGAAACATTACTGCTTTTGGTCAAAAGGTACGGTTTTAATCTCCCATTGCTCTCTGAGAGGGCCTCTGGTCGTGGGGCCTAAGTGGTACTGGTGGAAACTCCTGTTAGCCCCTTATTCTTGGTAATTATAGATTGAAGGCTGTGTTGGGATCTGTGGGAACCAAACCATGAATCCACATGGTTTTGCTTTGACTGCTGGTACACATTGCTTAGATGGGCTTATGCAATGAAGATAATTTGGAAAGGAAGTTCGATTTCGGGGCAAACGAAAAGGAACTTTGGTTTATTTTTATTATTGGTGGGTAAAGGGACTCCCAGTTTGAGGACACAGTTTTCCTCTTGTTTTTGAAGTTGTGTGGGGAAGTCATAAACACAGCAAGATGTAGGGTGGTAGACTGGCACTGAAAAGCTGCCCATGCAATGGGATCTCAGCACGTAGCTTTACACAGAGTCCCAGAGTAGATGCCAAGAGCAACATGATTTCTAAATCTGCTGGCTGGTTTCCATGACATACAGTGCTCCACTCCACTGTGGAAGGGTGGGGTTGTGGCATGTGGCTCTTTGCCAAGGCTCGGTTAAGGGGACTGGCATGAAAGGGGTTAACATGGTGAATTAGCATCCACCTGCCTGGTCTCAGAGACGAATGTGACCAAACGGCTCAAGGGGAGCTGGGTACCAGTTCCAAAACAAACTTGAATTTCAAGATACACTCCCAGCTGGGGTTTCCATGTATGGCGATGTTGGGTGGGGGTGGGTAGGGAGGGACGATAGAAGGCTTGACAAGCTATCAGGTTGCTGAGCTAGGACTCAGGTTGGTGTTATCTGGTGAGAATATGGGATGTGTAGAGAGATGAATTTCTGTGGGTTTTATGGATGCGTTTGTGTCTGTGGTGGGGGACTATGGGGCTCAGGGACTGAAGAAGAGTACATGAATGGCATTCATAGGGACAGTGATCCCCTGAGTTGTATGTGAATGTTGGAGTGTTTGAGCATGGGACTGAGCTAGTCCATAGCTTTTACTATATTCTTGGAAGTCTCTGTGACCCTTGAAAATTCAGAATGCTGATAAATAGGGAGATACCCAGAAAGGATTAGAAGGGTAGAAAAGCCTATAGTCCCAGCTAGTCAGGAGGCTGAGGTGGGAAGATTGAACAAAGGAGGTCAAGGCTGCAGTGAGCTATGTTCGCACCACTGCACTTTACCCTGGGCAACAAAGTGAGACCCTGTCTCAAAAACAACAAACAAAAAATGGGTACAGAGTACCCTGTTTCCAGAAGGTTTCTGCCTTTGCACTGCACTGTCTGCTCTTGATGAACCTGATCAAGTCATAGCGAAGCAAGCTAGTTTTTCTTAAGGCATCTGAGATATTTTGACCAAGAGGAAGACATATGCAAGCAAATTATAAAGACAGGATTGAAGTTTGACTGGAAGCCGGATGATTTAAAACAAAATCAGACCACTCTTCGGCACCTGGATTGGAGATAGCTCATCTGTGAACACTCATAATGTGCCAGAAAGGGCTTCCTAGGTCTAGGAGATGAGGTGACCACTGAGTGAGCTCACAGCCTTCAATCTTTGGATAATCCTTAGGCTGCTGGTTTTGCAGACTGGCACTATTGCCTATACAAAGTTTTCCTACCATGCGGGGAGCTTTCCTAGCTCTTCCTCCTTCCACCTGAGAAAACATCAGGGCCTTGACCAAAGGGAAGAATGGGGCATTATTGCTCTTCCCCTGAGGAGGCGCACCACCAGCTGAGACCCTGTGACATACTTGGCAGTGCTGTGAGAGCAGATTTTTCCTATTAATTGTCATCCGGTTTCTGGAACAGCGTGTCCCTGTGTCGGATGGATTAGGCAGCACCCCGGGTGGTGCCTCCCCTCAGCTGTCCTCAGAGCTTCTCCCAGCTCCTGCTCCCCTCTCCCAGGCTGAGCTTCCTTTCTTGGCCCTGGTTGGGCCAGGAGAACATGTCCACATAGGTGGAAGTGAAATATCCTCTACTGTAAAGTCATATAACTTAAAGAAATGAGACTGGAGTTGCAGGCAAGATGAGATGGTGTATCTAAGACTCACCTTGTTTAGAACTAAGCCTGAACCTCTCTGATCTTTATGAAGTCAGATTATGTTTAGGTCTCACTTTAGGATAAGTACAAACCAAAAATAAAATTCTAACCCCCCCCCCCCCCCAGCCATCAGAATACATCCCTCTTCTCAACAAGGGCATCCCAAAGTTAACCTGAAAAACTAGTTCAGGCCATGATGGGGAGGAAGGAGCCATACATGCCTTATTATACTCTCTTTCCTTTTGGAATTTTGATAGACTCTTGAAGTCTGATGAGAAACATTTGCGATCTATTCTCTCTGAAGCTCCCTGGAGGCTTGGTCTGCGTCATAAAATCTTGGTCTCCATAGCCTCTTACTTAACCTTCCTATTGAAAATAACTTTCAACCCACTGCCAATCAGAAAATCTTTGAATATGCCTATGACTTGGAAGCCCCTGCTTCCAGTTGTCCTGCCTTTCTGGTCTGAACTAATGCACATCTTACATGTATTGATTGATGCCCTACGTCTCCTTAAACTGTGTAAAATCAAGTTGTGGTCCAGCCACCTTGGTCACATGTCCTCAGGATCTCCTCAGGGCTCTGTCACAGGCCATTGGTCACTCATATTTGGCTCAGAATAAATCTTTTCAAATATTTTACTGAGTTTTACTCTTTTCTTTGACGTAAGCAAATGCCTCAAGCTGCCTTTGATATTTTATTGCCAGTGAGCATCATAGTCTTGGATAAAGAGTGATGGCATGGGTACCAGAATTTCCCCACCTTTGACTTAGGGAAACCCTCATCTCTTCACATCCACCCTAGTCTCAGCTTTGAATTTTCAAATCTGGGTGAGAATCTACAATGCCTGTTAATTGCTCACTGCCTTCAGCAAAGTTACCTACCTTCTCAGTGCCTCCGTTTCCTCAACATCAGAATGGTAATAATTCTACCTCCCTCACTGGGTTGCTGTGAATGTCAACATCTGTGTGTAATTGGCATATAAAAAGGCTCCATGGGAACCATTTCTCCCTTCTTTTCTTTATATATAAACCTTCATATGCTCCTTTTATTGCCTTCCAGAAAGGGCCGCCCATCCAAGACTCAATCATGCCCTCTTTTGTCCTACACAACATTTAGTAAAATGTCTTTATTATACACTAGTCCCAGTACAGTGTCATTTCTTTGCTGATAGACCATCTGTCTGTCCTACTTGACCAGGAGTGACCTATGGCAGAAACCACAGATCACTCAGCCCAGTAGCCTGAAACGGCACACGGCATTTGACGATTGCTTGTTGAACTTAGAAATGAATGACTTTAATTTTAATAATAAAAAAGCACAGCTTATAAATCAGCAATGGGCTAGTTAGAGCTAATTGGGAAATCTGAGATGTCTGGGCCTTGGGAATTAGAGTGATGATGATGGGGAAAACTCATAAACAATTCCCCGTCCACAACTGAGGGCCAGGCTTGTTGATAATAGGAGCTTTACTTCCTTCTGAGAAATAAATATAAAAAAGACAAAGATTAGTATAACAAACACCCATATTCCATCTGCCTAGAATAAATGACTTACTGTTTTGTCTTACATTTGCATCTAATGCTTTATTTTTGGAAGCTGTAACATATGACTGATAAAACTACAACCCTTTAGTCCTGTTCCCATCCCTGACTCCACATGCAGCCACTAGCCTGTGTTCAGCATCCTCCAGTTCACTCGCTCAAGTGTCTTTCCCTGTATCTCTGTCTCTGTATCTCTGCTGGCTGTCTCTCCCCTCATGGCTGTCTCCCAGATAAGCTCACACCTCCCAGACTGCCAAATTAGCAACCACTTGTACTCCATGAAGGATGAGTGGCCAAGGCTGGTAACCAGTTCATTTTTATTCTTCTACCTATATGTATATGTACACATATATGCATATGTCTCTATATATCCATATGTAGACATGCACACATGCATATCTATGAATACACTTACAAAATGCATTACTTTGTGTGTGTTTTAAGTATGTTAACTTATACTCTGAGTGATTTGCATCTTGCTTTATTTCCTTGTCATATGTTAGAGATCTCTCTCTGTTGGTAGGTATAGGAATTCCAATGGGTGCCCATTTTATGGGAGATGAATATATTAACCAGATCTCATAGAAACAAACTGAAGATGCTTTGTCTCAGATCCCTCCTTCCTTTTACCAACTGCCATGTTGTTGATGATAATTTTGGCTTCGGGAGTGGATCACCTTAGGACACAAGCTCATCTTCTCTCAGAATCACAAAGGTTTAAGATGGTGCTAAGTGTACACTGGGGGTTTCTTTTTGCTATTGATGAAGTCTAATGCCTTAGAGTGGCAGGGGTGATTTGTGAAGTATTTGGCATGTCCTGGGCACTCCCCTATCAGCCAGCTCTTCTGCTGGAGCAGGGCCCTGGAAGTCCCTGCTGTGCTAGGCATTAACTCTTTCATTGTCAGATCATGAGGTGGCCAGGGTGGTTGGGAGGTGGGTACTTGTGCGGTTAGGGTAGGGGCTATTGACTGCAGCTACAGAAATATATAAAAATATTTCAGCATTATAACAACTAACTAGAGTGTACCCTTGCATCCTGGGCCTGGAAGTGAGATGGTTCAGAGTTTGGGCCAAATTCATCCTCATAAAATATTGTTAAATTAGGCATTGGAAGACCACAACAATGATCTGGGTGGGCTCCCGTATATCTGCATTTGCAGGTGAAGAAACTGAGGCCCAGAAAAGGAAGTGACTTGCTTTGGTTAGGCAGAGTTTTAGCTCCACCCACTTTCCACAGCAACACAAACGCCGGAACTCCTTTGTCTTGGCTGCCCCACTGTCCACACGCACAGTGCACCATCATCGTCTCACGCGGTCATTAGAACGGGAACCAGGCAATCGGTGCTAGTGTGTCTGAACAATAATAAAACATGCCCTGTAGTTTTCATATAAGGTAAGTATCATAATCATTTAATAGAAAAAGAAGCGAGCGTATGGATCTTTTGCAGCCTGTAAAAAGAATGTACATTATTTGGCCTCTTTTCCTCCTGACCACCTCATAAGTATCTTTAAATACTTCTAGATCAGAGATACTGTGAGAGTTTCTTCATACTTCTTTTCCTCCTCTTATTCCCATGGAGAAAACAGAACAGTGGTTTATCAGAGTTGAAACAGACTTTTGGCTTATTAGGCTATTAATGTGCCCATTGTACAGCTAAGGAAACTGAGACCCAGAGAGATGCGGTGATGTGCACACAGCTAGTGAGAGCCTCCTGGCCCTGCTTTTCCATATACTTGGCTTGTGTGGAGGACCTGGGAGGGTCAGGGAACTGAAGCTGCTGGATTATAAAGACTCAGCTCCATCCCTCCAAGGCTCTGTTTACTTAGCTTTCAATGCTGTCCCATTTAAATGGGGCTTTCAAAAATTCTCGTATTAATCCACTTTCTCCAACATGGGGCACTCCTAGCCTTGGGGAAAGATAGGCGCTGATGGAGGAGTAGGCTCCAAGAACTTCCTTCATTTCTTTTCAGACATGCTAGAGACTGCATGCGTGGCAGGGCGGCAGAAGCTGGAAGGCCGGGAAGGAAGGACATCAGGAACTGCTGCTCGGGCTTCCGGCAATGCCTTAAGTGCCTCGTCAGCAACCGCTTGCCTTTCTTCCTAATGGCTGGATGTGTGCTGGAGCCTCTGATGGGCCTGGGCACTTCCAGGACTGTTCCATTGTCAATTAGCATTAGTTAATAGGTACTTAAAGTAGAGTGGTTGCCTATTTGATTATGATTGGGGCTATTAACATTTTTTTCCATAAACAGATGGTAACTGTCCTCTGAGTGGATTGTAGAATCCTGCCAGAGTCTTGATTTGGAGGGACTGGCTTCTGCCAAAAGATCTCGGGGGCTGCTGCCGCATTGAACGATCTTGTTATCCTTCTGGTTTCACCGCTTGGTTAAAGGAATGATTAGACTTGGGAAGGAGTCATTTCTGCTTTCTCTCCTAACCTTGGGGCATTGGACTGAGCAGAGTTTCTTCTAGGTGGATGGAGGTAGAGGTGGGAGGGATCTTCGACACCTGTGGTTTGATGCTGTAGATTGGCATTTCTTTCCCAGCTAGGACAGTGTCCCTGTGTCTCTAGCCATAAAAGCTAGGAATCAAAGCAGATTGAATGTGTGCAGAGCAGGGGAATTGGTACCGGAAGCGTGGTGTGTGATAGACGGCATGTGAGGTGATGGAAAGGGGGCTCGGACCATGGATGACAGCACTGTTGGTATCGCTGAGTAAAATAGTTTCTTTCTCCCTGCACAATATGCTTTTTGATCACTGTTTAGCATGGATTCAGAAACCCAGAGCAGTGCAAGGCAAAATTGAAACTGGGTAAAGGAATTGGGTTTCCTAGCTTCCCAAGATATGTCCATTCTTCCTTCCTCCTTGTTTTCTTTCTTCTTGACTTCTTTTTCTACTTTCTCCTCTACATGTGCAGGGGAGGAAGGCACCTTTGGCCCTTGCCATGGTCCTATACTTGTGACTCCTGGTATAAGATGACTCTTTGAACACAATGTTGAGAGTGGTTTCTGACTTCTTTCCTGTGTTGTGATCCCAGGGTCCTCGTATTCGCCTAACAAATGTTTGCACGCCGTCTCTTTTCTGACATTTGACAGAGCTTCTAGCCACCCTCCTCCCTCAAACACTCCTACTATTTGATCAATTCTAAATTAAAGAGGTTAAGTTTGTAGCAGATCCACAGGCAGGATGTAAATTTATAGAAGCCAGGGGTCTTCTGCGTCTCCTTCTTTGTCTTGGACTTCATGGATAGGCTCTGATTCAGAGAAAGCCCCACCCCACTTGATGACTGAGTTCTAGAATGTGGTTGGAGCTTTGAGAAGGCTGGAAAGCCACGTGTGTTTTTCTGGTGTGCTTTTGCTGCCCTGCCCTTTGTGGGAGTTTTGCAGGTGTACAGTGAATCATTATAGAAGTCCCTACATGGTCACCATTGGTCGTGTGAAGGCTGAACTGCGATTCTCCTGTCCTCATTCCTTGCTCTGAAGGCTCCGGGGAACCAACTGTTTGTTCCCTTGCGTCAACTTTCTCATTGGAAGGGAATTCCCTTGAAATAGAGCTGGATGCAAAGTATTTTTTCTCTGTGGCTACCTGCTAGCTGGCTCTCCCTGGCAGGCCTCTCTATCCTGTTCAGCAGGGCCAAGGATGACCACTATGCTTGGCTCTACAGCCAAAGCCATGGCGTCTCAGATTCATTTCGTTTTGGCAGGAGAGCACCGTGCTTACTAACTTGTGTTGCTGCAACAGGTTCTGACAGGGTTAACAGCTCCTTGATACCTTACTCAGTTTAGAAGTTCTTCCCCTTTTGTCCCCTGCTACCCATGTGACAGGTTAGAGTCACGTGCCTTATGCCCTACTGCAGGTGTCACCCAGCTTTCCCAAAAGTGCTGGCTCTCACAGTAATTTTACACCTTAGAATACTGTAACAGTCGATGAGTTAGTAAATGAGGTTTTTAAAAGCTAGGAATAAAAGCAAATTCAAATGAATTTCTGACTTTTTAAAAGTCACAAACTTTAGTATTTTATTTTTCACCAAGAATCATGGTGACATACTTCCTCACCCATCCGGTTACCCTACGCTATCACGGCACAGGATGGAAAACCAGGAGGGGCTGGGGCTGCCAGCATTGACTTTCCCGCATCCTTCTTGACTCTAAATGTTTTTTACCCCCTGCACAGTCAGGTTGTAGAAACTGCTCCAACAGACTCCCTCCCCTCTTCTCATGGCACATTCTTTCTCTCTCTGCATATTCTCCTCTGGGTCTTGGGGGCTTTCGCTTCTCCAGAAGAGGCATGATGATGGGCTGTGGCTAATGAGAGCTGTCATGTGGCTGCAGCACTCATGACCGTGTTTTTGCAGCTCATTCTCCTGTGAACTCTGCAAAGGGCATTAGGATGGCCAAAGACCAGCCCTGGAATCCCAAGACAGCCAAACAGAGAGATCAAAACAACTGCTAACCAGAAAACATGTTTTTGGACTAGGGGAGAAAAACCACAAGCTGAAAACAGCAGCCACCTAGCTAATGGCTACAAATCCTCAGCCCCGGCTCCTTGTCACCCCCTGCCCTTTGTGCTGTGATTCCTCACAGAGGATGAGGTGGGCAGGGGTGTACAGAGGAGTGCACTGCAGGCGCAGGGATAGCATCCTTCGGCCAGCTGTGCTTCCAGCAAACAGGTGTGTCTGCCACCTGTCCCAGGCCCAGAACTGCCAGGGAAGGAGGCAGAAGCCTGAGGTTGGTCTCTCTCTGGCCCTTGCACTCAGAAGGGTTAATAACATTCCCTGTGTCTCTTCCTCACTACCCCAGCATACTTAGAGGAGAGGGACCCGCTGTGGTGCCTGCCTCTTTATTCTTTTCTCTTGTATCAACTCTATTACCACAAGCCAGAGGGGAACGTGCTGCTGACTTCTTCCCCAACAGGATCGGCTATCTAATTTGTGTGGCCCAGTGAAAAATGTTCAGAAAAGATTAGAATTTCCAGACAGCTACAGCAGAGCATTAAACCCCAAGCTCAAGGTTCTTTTGAGCATGGAGCCAGGTCACAGGTCCACGAAGCCAGCTCTGCTTCCTGAATACAAAATCCATCATGGCTTCAGCTCCTAGCTCCTTTGTCTATCCTGAATGGTGATGAAACAGCTATTTCTGTACTTCCTTTTAGAGAGAAGCTGGGATTTGGGGTAAAGACAAGAATATCAGTTGGTTTTTTACTTCTAATTATTGTAGGGGAAGAGAATGATAGGCATCAAACATTTGTTGAGAACCTACTGTGTGCCAGACATCTAATATATCTTTAGATGTAGAGTCTTCACAGGTGGCTATTATTCCCACTTTATAGATGAGAAAGCTGCTGAAAATGCTTAAATTGCTCAAGGTCATGTACCTGGTAAGTATGAAAACTAGGTTTTAAATGAGTTTACAGGCTCACGT
>PVKV010000470.1:126720-288426 GCA_004027835.1 Alouatta palliata
ACCCCGTCTCTACTAAAAATACAAAAATTAGCTGGGCATGGTGGCACGTGCCTGTAGTCCCAGCTACTCGGGAGGCTGAGGCAGGAGAATTGCTTGAACCCAGGAGGCGGAGGTTGCGGTGAGCCGAGATCGTGCCATTGCACTCCAGCCTGGGTAACAAGAGCGAAACTCCATCTCAAAAAAAAAAAAAAAAAAAAAAGAGTTTACATTGTTGGTTCTCAATCTTAGCTGCACTCTAAACACCTGATAAGTTTAAATAACTTCCCAAAGCTAGACCACAGTCCAGGTCAGTTAAATCAGGCCTGGGTGTTCTTTTTTAATTCCTCTGATGATTTCTATGTGCAGCTAAGGTTGAGGAACAAGGTCTCAATCCAATAGACATCGCATATTTCACTGGTTCTCCAGGTCGTTTATGTAGTCTACAGACCAGCTCATCTGATAATGCTGGGCGCTCGTTAAATGTGCCGTTGCCTGGGGTTTACCCCTTACTCACTGAATCAGACTTGGGGTGCTGTGGGGGCAAGCAGTTTCTCTGGGTGATCCTGAATGATGGCTGGGTTTTAGGAACCACCACCCTATACCTGTGGAGAGACAGTGACAGATAACATGAACAGTACTTCTCAAACTTTAACATGCAAGTGAGTATTGGAAGATTCTGGGGATCTTGTTAAAAGCACGGGTTTTGGTTCAACAGGTCTGGAAAAGGTCGAGAGTCGGCCTGTATTACAGGGTTCCAGACAACACTGCTCTGTGGGCCTGGCTTTAAGTAACAAGGGGTTAAGCTACTGGCAAACACTTTAGGCCTATGGCCTGGGAACTTAGATCGCGTCTCTGCTTTTTGTTTTTTCTGAATGCCAGTTGCAAAATGAACCTGCTTCAAAGGTCCATGGGCTGGGATTTTGTGACTCCACGATTACAAACTATAACCACTACTTTTTTTTTTTTTGTATTTTTGGTAGTGATGGGGCTTTCACCATGTTGGCCAGGCTGGTCTTGAACTCCTGACCTCAGGTGATCCGCCCATCTCGGCCTCCCAAAGTGCTGGGGTTACAGGTGCGAGCCACCGTGCCCAGCCTCTATAACCACTACTTCTAAGGCATTTCAGTTCTATCCTCTTTGGGCCTCTCTTCTCTCCTAAAACTGTTTCTGTAGCAGCTTCCTTGGTTCGAAACCAAACTGCCACCTCTTTCCACATCAGGGGACTTGTAAGGTCTGCTGCCTCAATTGATTTCAGTAATAACTGTCAGGTCAGTCAGCACTGATGTCCCCTCTGAAGGAGTAGGGACAGAAACCCAGAGAGGCCAGCAGGCAGTGGGCAGCCGGCATTCCCAGCTCAGACTCCTTGAGCTGTGGAGGCAGCCGTTCCTCTTTCTCTAGAAACTTCTTTATCCTCTTTGCTGTCCCTCCTTCCCCTGATGTGGAAGGAAATGTTGGGGGTATAGAAAACTAGGAAAGTCTGTGCTGCCAGGCCCCAGAGTGGGTCTGTCTGCAGGCGGAGGAAGCCCCTGGGTTAAGTTGGTGGGTTGCCCAGGCTGCCCGCCGGCCTCAGAGACACTGCCCTCGGTGGTGGCTGGGATCCCATTCTTCCCAGTGTTGCTCTGGCGGTTGGTATTCACACTGGAAGCCTGCCCTGCCTTCCATTTTACAGTGAAATAAGAGTTGCATAGTTGGCAGAAGACCAGAGCAGTTCAGTCCTGGAAAGGCCCAGCCTTTCTACCTGACAGGCATCTTGAATTCAAAGGCGCCTCTGTGCTGCTGCAGCAGTCCTGTGAACCTGTTCCCAGGCAGGGGCAGAAGAATGCCAGCGTCTGTCTGTCTGCCAGCAGGCCTTGACATGAAGCCCTAAGGAGGGCGTCGGGTGGTTCCAGGAACTGCCTTTCAAAAGTGCATCCTTCCAAATAGATGGGGTTCAGTGGGTTGGCCTTGGACCAGTCAAAGGGGGTGCAGGGGGCACCCTGTTGTTGGCCTGGGCTCTAGGGGAAGCAGGCAGGATTTGAGCACTGTTATGAGCCATTATGTGTGAAAATGGCTCCCACAGCCCCAGCCCCCTGCTTCGTGGTTGCTTTGCAGGAGGCATGCCAGCCCGATGGGGCTGTGTGTCATGCTTGCTGCCTTCTGAGGAGAAGTGCTGTCGGGAATCAGGGGCTATCCAAGAGCTTGGAAAATGGACGCTAATGTTTGCTGCCTCCCAGTGTGTAGTTTGGGGCAGGCTTTCTGGAAAGTGGCTTGGCAATTTTCATTAAAAACCTAAAATCACGAAAGCCCATGTCCTAGTGACTCCACTTCTGAGAATTTCACCTAAGGTGATACTCACAAATGGCTATCTGTATTTGTGTGTATGGGTATGTATCCCACTGTGACTTACAGAGTAAACTTGATAAAGAATTACGTAGAGATCTAACGATAAACGACTAGTTAACTCTTCATACGTTACCGTCCATATATATGACATAATACAATGCAGACCTTAAAAATGACAACTTTTAAAAGTAGATTTTTTAATGTTTCTGAAAGGATACATATGCAAATGGTAAGAAAACCTGATAGTGTAAAAGCTAATGTAGTAAAAACATGAGCCCCAGTCCCTCCCTGATTTCCTCCGGTGGGATAACCATGTTTTAGAGGTTCTTGTTTATCCTTTCAGAGATAGTCAAGGCTTATGCAAAGATACATGTTTCTCTGTTGCCTTTGCACAAAGGCAAGCTTGTATTCACATTGTTTTGTGCCATTATTTCTGCTAACAGCCTGTCTTTGAGATGATTTAGTATCAGCCCATAGAGATCTACTACATTCTATTTTTATAGCTGCATACCAAGAATGATATTTTAGCAATATGTATTGACATGCGAACATGTTTACAATATATATCCAAGTGAGAAAAGACTCCAAGCAGTTTCTCTAATCCCATTTTGTGTTGTTGTAAAATAAAGAGAAAATATTTTTCTACACATACCTAGGAAAAATACTGGGATCACATAGAATTATAGGTCAGAATGTAAACAGTAGTGATCTTTGGGTGGCGGGATTTGGGATGCTTTTTTATTTCATCCTTTGTGATGTCTTCGGAGTTTTCTGTATTGAAACTTAAAGACAAAACAGG
Source organism: Alouatta palliata (assembly GCA_004027835.1). Lineage (NCBI taxonomy): Eukaryota > Metazoa > Chordata > Mammalia > Primates > Atelidae > Alouatta > Alouatta palliata. The sequence continues at coordinate 129,821 of PVKV010000470.1, forward strand.
GGCAGATGTGAGGCCCAGGAGGACAGTGAAGCTGTTCCTCCCACAGTGGATCCAGAGGCTGACTCATTCCCCCACCCAGCATCCATCTGCCCCTTTGTGGCGAAAGCCTCGGCTCTGGTGTCACTTAGGATTGCTGACTGCACAGAGCAGGATTCCCACAGTGTCGCCTCTTGCCACGTGCTTGACAGTCATTAGTGAGGGTGGGGAGGGGGCTGATTAAAATACAGATTCCTGGGCTTCATCTACTGAATCTCATACCTTGATACTATGCCCTGGGAATTTGCATTCTTAAAAAACAGGCTAGGTGGTCACACTGCCATTAAAGTTTGAGAAACTATCGTGTAGTTCAGGAATTTGCCAACTGTTGTATAAAAGAGCAGAGTCAATATTTTAGACTTCACTGGGCATTTGGTTTCTGTGGCAACCACCCAAGGCTGCTGTTGTAGTATGAAAACAATCATAGCCAATATGTAAATGAATGAGCATGGCTGTGTTCCAATAAAACTTTATTTATAAAAAACAGGTGGCAAGCCAGATTTGGCCTGCAGGCCATAGTTTCAGACCCCATAGTTTCATGTTACCCTTAAAAAAATTAAGCTAAGAGTGATGGCTCACACCAGTGACCCTAGCACTTCGGGAGGCCAAGACAAGCGGATCATTTGAGGTCAAGAGTTCAAGACCAGCCTGGCCAACATGGTGAAACCCCATTTCTATTAAAAATACAAAAATTAGTTGGGCATGGTGATTCCCGCCTGTAATCTCACCTACTCAGGAGGCTGAGACAGGAGAATTGCTGGAATCTGGGAGGCGGAGATTGCAATGAGCCAAGATTCTGCCACTGCACTCTAGGCTGGGTGACAGAGTGAGACTCTGTCTTAAAAAAAAAAAAAAAAAAAATTGATCATCAGGTGGGGGAGTCTACCAAGAGCTGCTTCTATTTGAAGAAGCAGGTCATATTAATAGCTACAATTAATTGAGTGATTATTATATGACTGGCAGTTTTCAGACATAACCTACACCTTAATACAGCCCTGCACAGTAGCTATGCCAACAAGGCCATTGAGAGAACAAAGTGATTGGCCCGAGCTTACATGATCAGTAATGGCCAGGTTGGCCTGAATGCAGACTTGGGGAGGAAAGTGGTAATGCCACAGTCCTATTACTCTCTGGTCTTTTGGGAAATAATAATTTCAAAATCTCTTCCTAGGGCATCAGGTGCCCACAGGTCCCTGTAAGTCCCCAGCCTAAGGAGGAATAGCCACAGCCACGCACTCGGTGGTGGTACAGATCCTGGGGTAGCTGTGTACCTCACGGATGCCTAGGCTAATTGGAGTCCTGAGTGGTGTGGGATCTTCCAGGGCCATTGGACAATGCTCAGGCTGAGGTGGCTGCGTTCACTTTCTTGAAGGGGAGGAGAGTGCAGTTGCCATAGAAATAGCTTTGGCCACTGTGCTGGACCGTTCTGAACCCAGCTGCTCAGAGTCTCCCACCACTGTGACCAACAGCCTTTAGAGCCAGGCTCGTGACAGGAGACTTTGTTGCCCCCTCCCCCAGTGACCATGCAAGTTTCCAGATGGCCAGTGTTAAACATTCACCCTGGTTTAAGCCCTTGGAGCTGGGTTGGTGCCCTACGTGTCTGCAGACAGGGCTGGCCAAGAGACACTATGGCGGTGGCAGGCAGAAGGCAGTCCCTCGCTTCCCTTCTGTCTTCCTGTCTCCACCTTCCTGACCCTCAACCACATCCTGGCTCTAGGGCAAAGAAAAATCCCCTGAGCTGAATTCAGCCTCTGGGGCTGGTGGTTCAGCTTGATGGCTTTGCCAGGTAGCAACGTGGGTGATGCCAGTCCCCTGCAAGGTTACTGTTACAAAAATACCAGTGTTTTACCATTATAGACAGCCCAGTTTGCCTTGAGATGTTGGTTTATTACATAAAATATTGAAGGCTTAGGCTGCTCATTGGATTAACTGAAATAAGGGACTTAAAACAGAAACCAGAAACCGGAATCCAGAACCCAGAACACAGTAACTGCTCAACCAAATAGTAGCAAATTGTATCATCGTTACCATCCATATTATGACAGTGAGTAATCTGCACAGCAGTCCCCTGAAGTGCATATTATCACTCTGCTTTTTCACACATGACAAAACTGAGATTCATAGACCCTAAGCAGGGTCAGCCGGTCCATCTGGCTTCCAAGCCACATGCTCTTAGTCAGTATCACACATTTTATAGTCAGAATATAAAGAAACCTAGGGCTGCTGGGAACCTTGAAGAGCCCCTGGCCCAGGGACCTGCAGAAAACCCTGGACAGGTTATTCTTCAGTCCCCTCAATCATCCGAGAGCGTTCTGCCTTCCTACAAACCAGTGAGTGTCAGACTCCCTAAGCTAACAGCTTCATACTTCCCTCTTATCAGTTAATAAGCTGCTTATCCAGCCTCAGGTGGACGTTGGGTTGCAGGTTAATGGGGCGTTTTGTGGCTCTGCTCCTGGCCCTTTAATCCACCCTCCAACCCCTTTCTTCTATGTTCCTCTCTTTGCAAGGGCACAAGTATTAATACTTTGGGAACAACACAGCACCTCCTGGTAGAAACCTTAATTCCATATTGCACCTGAGGTCGTGACTGCAGCCACCTGCCTTGGGAGGGCCCGATCCAGGTTCAAGGAGGCAGCTTCGGCAGGTGTGAAGCAGCAGCCCGAATAGATGCCTCAGCCATTGAGCCCCAGCCATGCCCAGGGGCAATCCTCCACCCATCTCTCATCATCTGTATCTCCGCGAATTTCCTGTAAATTACAGACATAGGAGTCATTCTTGCCATGTCTTCTTGCCCAGTCCCCATCTCTTCACCCCTCCCTGCTCACACCCCAATCCTGTGTTTGTGACCTAAATATCTCCCGAAGTTGTTCCTTCTCTCTTTGCCCACTGCCACCCCTCCATTCTCTCTGGGCTCCACCTTAGCTTTCTAGCCAGACCTCCTACACACCGCTGGCCCTGGCCCCTTCAGTGTGTGCCCTGCGCTGCAGTCATAGTAGCAGGCTCATGGCTCTGAAATGAAAACTGGGTTCTGTAGTAGGCTCCTGGTTCTGAAATAAAAATTGGGCCCAGGATGGTCTAGCCCCTGCCACATCCCCAGCCTCTCCGAGCTATAGGGTTTCCACTCCTGCCAACCGTGTCCCATGCTCCCTAAGACTGAGGTGCCTCATGCACCTTTCTTCCAGAGCACCTTGCGTAGTTATTGACAGGAGCATTTGATTAGTGCTTTGCCCCTCCCAGTAGACTGTTGGGTTTGCTCACTGCAAACACTCATGTCAGCAGGCCGCCTAAAGCATAGGGTGCATGAATGTCCTCTGGGCCCCCTGGGCATTGCACCCAACGGGCTGGAACCCGGAGCTCCTCCTCTGACCGTGCCTAGTTTTGTTACTACTGTGATGAAGATACAATCTGGGATCTTTCCTTTTGGTGCCTGCAGATTGCCTGTGAGATGGAGACAGGGATATTCTGGGGGAGAATGCTCTGCTCCGTCTAACAGCTCTTGCCTTGCGTTTCTTCCTTCTGCCTACCCCATGGTGCCCACAGACACGAAGACACTAGGGCTGACTTGCCTTTTTCTAAGATCTCACCTCCATGCTTATCTGATCTTCTTTCTTCCTTACTGTCTCTTTCTTTACCCACCACTTTGTGCACTATCTGGCTAGTCCTGTGGCTTTTTCTTCCATGCCACGACACTAAGGTATTTTCCCCAGTCATGGTACCGAGGCTCATTAAAATTTAGAGCTAGACAGTCTAGGGTCAACTCTCAGTTCTGCTGCTTGGGAGCTGTGGGACTTAAGGTGACTTATGAACCATTCTGGGCATCCACACCCTCAGCTGACAAATGAGAGGGATAATTCTTATCATGCAGGGTTTTATGGGAATTAAATGAAATTGTGTGTATAAAGCAAATTAGCTTAGTCCCCGGCCTTGTAGTAATCACTCAATTAATGTGTTGAGGGGCGAAATCATTATGATTTTTGCTGCGTTCAGGAAAGCTGTGAGTAATCCACAGGTCCCATTATGGCAGTGGTTCATAGCCTTGGTTTTATGTTAGAATCACATGGGGATCTTTAAAAAATTTCAACAGCGAGGCTACTCCCCTAGCCAGTAGGTCAGAGCCACAGTGGATGGGCTCCTGGTGTTGGTTGTTTCTAAAGCTGCTCAGGTGATTTTCAGTGGGAAGCTAAGGCTGTGAGCCCGCACCTTCCCGGCCTTCCAGCCCCCCACCTCTTCCAGAGCACAAACCTTGATACTTAAAAGGGTAGGAGGGGTGTGGGCAAAAACGTAGCAGGGAAAGCTGTCCTTGATTGGGCTCCCACAATGCCTCTGGTACTGGGCTTGGTGCTTCACTTTCATGTTCTTATTTGGTTACCACCGTGAACTTGTGAAACAAGAATTACTGTCCTGGCTTCTCTTGGGAGCTTCAGGAAGGATGAGCTCCTTGCTTCCTGTCAGGTATGAGGTGGCTTAAGGATGAAGGGCTGTGAATCAAGGTTGGTGAGGTTGGGGTCAGGACACTCTCTCCTCTTCTGTCCCCCATGCAGCATGCTCCGTTGGTGAGGTGACTGAACGCCCCAATTTTCCCCACCGTCAGTGTGAGGTCTGGCTGCTGCACCTGTCCACTGCCGTGTTTAATGACCCAGGCTGCTTGGGGCTCACCCGGCCCTCACCAGTGATCTGCCACCTGTTCTAGCATGCGTGATCGTGCTGTTTGCTCAACGCGGAAATTTAAGTGCCTTGCAAAGCCTCCCCATGGATGGGGGAGAAGCATCCGTGGACTAGAAATGGGAGAGTTGTTGTCGTTTCGTTATTGCCATCAATTTCCAGGCACTCTGTTGGGTTGGAAAATAGTGAGGGGTGGATGGGCAGAGAGAGGGAGGGAGTCTTTCTTGCCTGACTGTGCAAGTGGATTAGAGAGAGAATTCTCTCCTTCATAGCTCCCCGAACTTTACAGTGTACGTGGAGCCCTGGGGATCTTGTTAATGTAGATTCTGACTTGATAGGTCTGGGCTAGGGCCTGAGGTTCTGCATTCTGCCAAGCTCCTTATCTGAGGCTGGTCCTATTGGTCTGCCAGCCACACTTGGCTTAGCAAAGCTTTAGCTTCCAGTGAGGGAGACTCAAGTCTATTTTTTGGCCTCTGAAATTTTTATTTTGGAAAGTGTCATGGAATGTTATGGAAATCTGGGTTCTAGCCCTGGCTATACTCTGATTTATCTTTGGATATCTTTTGAGCTTCACTTTTATCCTCTATAATTGGAGGGATTTGGATTAAGGGCTTCCAAGGTCCCTTTTAGTTGTAACGTTCCCTGATTCTGTCAGTTGGAGAGGGTAGATCAGGGGGAGCATGGAGTGAGGAGGATGAGAACTAGCGGGATGTGGGAGTTGTTAGGAGCACCCACTGCATATATAGGCTATTCCTTTTAGGATCACCAGGTTTGAACCTGACAGGCCAGAGGTGAGGAAAATGGGCAGTGAACCTCCTTTTGTGCTGTGTGTCCAAGATCCCAGCATAGACTGTGAACTCCCGGCAGGTAGTGATAGTGGCTGTTACTTCCTAACTCACATGCATGGCTTCTCCAAATGGCAGGAGTGTATCTGGGGATGTCTGCCATTCTGTGGGTTCCATGGAGGAACTACTCTGTGCTGGCCCAGGGCTAGGCACTGTGGGATACAGATACAGGCAAGGCACACTTGTTGTCCTTAGTGAGCAAGCGTTTTTTTAAGCGAATGGCTTATCTTTCAGAACCTGGAGTCTAGTTGTTACTTTCAGACTGGAATCCCTTTACCTGGTACTGTGTGTCCAGCAACTTGGGTCTTTGCCTATGGGCTACTGTCAGTGTCTCCTGATGTCCTGACTGTTGGCCCTGGGTCTGTCCCTACTTGCCCAACACCGTATCTCTAGGATGTCACTTGCTCTCTGCCTTGGGGTCCTCTCCTTGCCTGCCTTTGGGATGTCCCTGCTTCTTGCCCCTCTCCCCCTTGTTGGTCTCTTGGATGCCCAGGTAGTGACCACTCCCAGTTTAGCTTCTCCCACTGCTGCCTGGGACTTAGTGAAAACAGTACATTCTATTTGGTGGGTTCAGGTCTAAGATTGTGTGATATTTTTATTTTGCCATTCCCTGCAGAGCTATTGCGCACACAGGCAGGCTTTCTCCATTCTTCCCAATTAGACATACCTGTCTACAAATGGATAGACCTTGGGATCCTGTCTCTCATTGCTCTTGGCAGACTGGGAATGGGCCACCGTTGGGTCAGGGAGGGCTTTCAGAACAGGGAGGCTGTGAAGTTTGGAGACAGAGTCCTGGTGTGGAGGCGGGCACTGCCATGACCTCTTTAGTTCCTGCAGAGCAACAGAAGCTCTTGAAACTGTGCCTTGTGGCCGGGAAGGCACATGCCTCTATTTTGACTGTATAGACTTTTTTTTTTTTTTGAGACATAGTTTCACTCTGTCACCCAGGCTGGAGTGCAGTAATGCGATCACGACTCTCTAGCCTCCAACTCCTGGGCTCCAGTGATCCTCTTACTTTAGCCTCCTGAGTAGCTGGGACCACAGACACTTGCTGTCATTCCCGGATCATTCTGTATTTTTTGTAGAGACAGGGTTTTGCCATGTTGCCCAGCTTGGTCCTGAGCTCAAGCGATCTGCTCACCTCGGCCTCCCAAAGTGTTGGGATTACAAGTGTGAGCACTGTGCCTGGCCTATGGGCTTATTTTTATAAAAGGAATGTATGTTTATTATATAAAAATCTAGAACATATTGTATAAAAATTATTGGTAATCTTATTCAAAAATTACCACTGTTAGCATAATATGTGTGAATATACACATGTAAATGTATATATGTACATGTGCACATATGTCTATGTAACTATAGGTCTGTACCTAAGTATATTCCCATACATATTTTAAACATACATTTAAGTGAAAGTGGTCTTGAGCCATTCATGCAGTGTTTGACCGATTTTTTTTCACATAACACTATTTCTTAAGCATCCTCCCACGTCATTCAATAAGCCCATCTCTAGCTTTTCCATTACTCTGCAAAGCTCGTTTTCCTTTTTTGCATTCTTTCTTCTTTTCACGTTGCTTGTGTATTATACCATTTCACTTGGTTAATTCAGAATCTAATCCATTTGCCCCGAGGCTGCATGACAAAAGGGCAAAGTGTGCATTTATAAAATGTGAATGAGCCTAGGGAAGACACAGACCAGAGCTGCTCAGCTCCTTGGCCCAGCACAGCTCCCTCTGTGCGTGTTTTCAGCCCGGCTTTATTCAGGGAGCCTCTGGTAGGGGGAATTTGGCAGAAGCCAACCCAACATTGTCCTGCCCGCAACTGTAGCCACTGCTGCATCTATTAGCAATTATGGGTCATCCACTGTGGGGCATTTCAGAGGCCTGAGGGACATGGCTCTGCCATGAGCAGAAACCACTGGGGAAGCTGGATGGACCAATGAAAATATGTAATCTTGACACCACAGTCCTTGGACATATGCCCACATATACACAGACAGATGCTCTCAGAGTGAGATGGAGGCAGCAGAAGGCAGTGACTTTGGGTCCACACTGTGGGCTAAGCCTGGAATTGAAGTCCTAGACTTAAGACTTTATTTTTGACTGGGGTGAGTCACTTAAACTTTCTGAACCTCAGCTGTCCTCATCCGTAAATGCAAATAGTGCTCACTTGAGAGGGTACTGAGAGATTTGACTGGGATTACATATGGGAAGCACTCAGCACAGGGACTCCCACATGGTCCACGCTTAGGAAGTGGCCACCGCTGGCTTAGTTTTAGGGATTTCAGAGGTGGGAGAAAGGCAGTGCTTCTGGTGTATGTGTGTGTGTGTCTGTGTGTGTGTGTGTGTGTGTGTGTATTTCCACTCATGAGGTACCTTTCTTTTGAATAAAGTATGATACTTGATGGAGTTATTTTTATTTAAAGTCTGTGTGAAGCGCAAGGAAAAAATCCAGCCCTGCTGATCAATCCAGACCCAGAGAAGCAGCGTATGTGGAACTGAGGAGCGTACCATACCAGTAGTAAGGAGATGCGGTTCTGCTCATGTCTCTGGGACTGCACGGCTGTGGGGCCTTAGCTAGTCACTTGTTCTCTCTGATCCTCTCTTCTTACTGCTTGGAATGTGCCAGCTGATTGGAACACCTCTTTGCTAAGGTCTCTTCTAACCCCAACCATCCATGACTCTTTAAGGTAGCAGTGGCTAGGTCTCTGGACTTTCCTTGAATGCTCCCCTAATTCTGGAGTGTCGTTTCTGACATGTTAAATGCAGACAGTCAGGCCAGTGCTCTCCAGCACCTAAGAGAGCTGCAGATGTTTTCTGGAATTGCAATGTTGTGAGTAAGCTGGGAAGGAGGAGCCGTGGTAACAGTTGTGTCCGGGGTCTCACTGGGATATGCTTTCTCTTTCTAGGTATAGTTTAATTTGAATTATTTATGATGATCCTTCCTAGTCATTTGGGAAGATGAATGGAGTCTCAGTAATAGAGCCCAGGCACAGCCTCTCTTAGCTAAAGTCGATTGAGACATCAATCCATGAAGAGTGCCAGGACTTGAGAACTTCAGGGCTTGCCCCAGGAAGAGTCACAGCCAGCAGAGACCGATTAAGTGAAGAGGCAGCCCAATTTGCAGAAGCAGAGTAAGGGTGCTCTGTCTTCTAGACATAAAAGGACTGGTCAGTAGAGAATTAAACCCTTGGCTCTGGCCTTTTACCCTTGCAGGTGGATAACGTGTCCACTCTGTCCTCCTTCCCATCTCCCTGCTGATGCCAATGAGATGTTTAGGAACGCCCTCTCCTCACTGCCCCTGCAGTCATAGATTCCTTGAGCTCAGCCACACAGAACTGGCAGTAGGAAGAGACAAGACAGCATGAAGATGCTATGGCTCAGGCTGCAGAAAGGACTGGGAGAGGGCAGACAGCCAGGAAGGGGGCCAGACACACACAGTTTGAAATAACTGAACTTCAGTGCCGATAGCTGGGAAGTGCCACCAGCATGAGGCTGTCAAGGGCAACTCACTGAAAGTCAAAACATTGTGCTGATGACAAAGTGAGAAGCCAACAGCCGTCATCTTTATCCTCATGAAAGACTGTTAAGGAGGCCGACACAGCAAGGAACAAGTGGCCAAACATTTTCAAGGCACGAGCTCAGATTGCAGTCGGAAAGACAAAAACTGTTCTAGGGAAATGCATATCTTCATTAGAGACAGTACAATGGCTTTCAGAAGGAGGTTGAGAAATACATTTTATTTTAAAACTATAATCTACCTATGCCCGAACTGGAAGGGATCTCATGCAACAGTTCTAGACCTACCTGCATGCAATAAAAAGTCGCCCTCTTTCAGCATCAAAAGTGGATGTGTGCCTGACGTCTCATCAACCTTGTCATACTGAAACCAGCAACTTTTTTTAGCTATTTGCAGCTAAAATAGTCTATAAAGCGATATTCACTGACCCAGGATCAGCTCTGCTTTTGGAGGTAAAGCAGATGTCTTCCTCCTGATACCTGGCTATTTGGGGGGAGAGGAGGTCCCTTATAACAAGAATGCTAGACTCAAGAGGAAATTCAGTAGTACAGAAAACCTAAGTCAGTGGGGCCAGTTATACAGAAGAATGTCTCTAGTGTAGAATTGTCCGTTGGCTGTCAATTGCCAATCCATGGAATGGATTTCCAGTTGTGCTGCTCCGGTCACAGCCTATGGGATGTATCTAGAGTCTCCTTTTGTGCTTTGGCTCTCAAGAGGTAAGGAGTTTGTTGTCTCTAGTTCAGGTGGAGGCTCTGTGAGGAATGAACAGCTGTTGGAGGGGTTTCCATATGCCCTAATCCCTCATTTTCATATGGGGTTGGTTTATAGTATGGCACTGAGCACTTGAAGACTTGTGCCCTTTCAAGGTCTCTATCTTCTATGAATCCCCTCCCAGAGTCTTATTGAGATTGGACGACTACCATGGCTAGATGGGATTTTTATCCAAAGAAGGAAAGAGGTTTCTATGTTTGAGCAATCTAAGGTCTTTTTGCCTGTTCAACCTATGGACAGTACTGAAGCTGCCGTATCTTTCACCATTTTGTTGAATCAGAAAAAATCATGTTCTGCTCTGCCTCTCATACAGATATGTAGCTGCCATCGTGTGTGTGTGTGTGTGTGTGTGTGTGTGTGTGATTTATTTTAAGGAATTGGCTCAAGCAGTAGTGAGGGCTGGCAAGTTTGAAATCTGTAGGACCAGCTGGCGTTCTGGGAGCTCAGGCAGGAGTTGATATTGTGGTCTTGAGGCAGGATTTCTTCTCTGGGACGCCTCAGTTTTTGCTCTTAAGACCTTCAAGGGATTAGATAAGGCCCTTTTATATTATGAAGGTAATCTTTACTTAAAATCAACTGGTTATGGGTGTTAATCACATGTATAAAATGTCTTCACAATGACAGCTAGATTAGGGTTTGGGAAATAAATGCTACCATGTAGCCAAGTTGACACACAAAACTAACCATCCTTGCCTAACCTGCGTTCCTCGTGTATAAGACGGAGTTATAATATCTGTAACACAAGGTTGTTGTGTGGATTAATATATTGACATCCATGTGGTTCTTATTCTGTGCCCAGCCGGTACTTTCTGTTAGGCTGGTTTTCGTATTACCAGCAAAGGCTATGAGTCATATACCAGGGATCCTCAAAATGCCCTTCATCAGCTGTGATTGGAGGGTGGTGATACCTTTGTGCAACAGGCCTTTTGAGCTAATAGAGACAGGCCTTGAAGGGTGGTGGGACTCTGGAAGGTGATCCTGTGGGTAGAGTTGGAGCATTTCTTAGTTGATTAGAGGATGCTAATTGAAATTCAGCTATGGTAGACTCTTCCTGGGGAGATGTTGGGGGATGGCACATTCTTTTGAGATTCTTTAAGCCAATTCTTCCATCCTCAAGTGTCTTTTTTCTTTTTTTATCTATCATGAATATATAGTAGCTGTACATGTTTATGGGGTACATGTAAAATTTTGATACAAGCATGTAATATGTAATGATCAAATCAGGGTAATTGGGATATCCATTGACTCAACCATTTATCATTTCTTGGTGTTAGGAACATTCTAGTTCCACTCTTTTAGTTATTTTGAAATATGTAATAAATTATTGTTAACTATAGTCTCTGTTGTGCCTACCGAACACTAGATCTTATTCCTTCTATGTTTTTGCACTTATTAACCATTCCCACAAGTTTCTTTTTCTTTTGTCCTTTCCAGGTGGTCTATGTATAGAAAAACTGTGTTTTCTTGGTATAACTAAATATGCCAAAAACATGCTTAATTCAGATCTAGCAACTCATAAAGAATTAGAAGCACCTTCTAGAATGCCTCTTATGCTGGGGACATCATCAAAAACCACCTCTTGCTTCTTCTGTTAGCACCTTCTTCCTGTACCATCAATAATTCTGCTGCATGGGACCAGCGGAGTGCTGGCCTGAAGCAGGGCCAGAGGTCACTGTGGTTCCGGTGGTTGGGGATACCCTGTTTCCTCCTCCTCTTTCCAGCCTATCCCTAAGGTAGGAGGAGTTTCTAATCTGATGGGACAGAGCCCCAGGCATTCACTGACATGTTTTCATGGAGGTCAGCAGGTTTCCTTTGCCTGAAAGGTCAGTACCCATTCAGTGTACTCTTGCTTATGCCCTTCTTCTCTGACATCCTGGCTGCATGTGTGTTTCTGTTCCTCCGACTGCTGTCTGCTATCAGGTGGGTAAATTAGCTGAGGCTTGCTTGAATTGACAGAAGATGGAGTAGTAAACTCTTTTGGGCGGTCTGAGATTTACCAGAGTTAACTACTGGGAGTTGCTGGCTGCCGACTCCGGTGTTAACTATGTGATACTTGGTTCCTCTCTGGCCACGATTTTCTGTATGTGGCTTTCCAGATGCGAGCCCTGTGGAGAACAGGGCTAATGGGAGGATCAGTCCTTTTGGCTATTTGGTGATAGCACATTTGGAACAGCACCAAATCCTCTTGCATTGTTCTTTGGAGTAGAGCTTGATTCTCATTTTGCTTCTTCACCGCCTGTCTCCCTTTCACAATAGAATCTGGGGAGAGCTTATGTCTGAAAAGTGGCCGGCCCTGGGGCTAGCGCGTCAGAGTTTTAGGAAACAAGAGTGAGGCATGAGCTTCGAGGAATTTGATGTGGAACTCTCCATCCCCGTCACTGGAAGAATACTTCAAGTTTAATGAAACAAGCTTAAACAATCCATAGTTTAAGCTTTGTCTGTCCATGGCTGCCCTTGGAGTTAACCCTTAACCATGGAGTCTTCACGAGGCTGGAGAAGGTGCAAAGCATCCTCACCGACTCCACGTCCCTCTCCCCAAATCCTCGAGCCTTCTCAGTAGATGTGTGTGGGGCTAGTCCATGCTGTCTGTTGTTTCTAACTACATGAACCACCCCACCATAGCGTTCATCATAGCGTTTTAATGTTTGCTTTTTGTTCGTGAGAGCACTTAGTAACTATTAGGTCAACATGGTCATAGAATAAGAGACAGATGGCTTTAAGTTTTCCCTACCCCTGATTCGGATGCAGAATTGGAGACTCAGAGAGATAAAGTGACTTCTCCGAGGACAGCGTTGACTGGGGCAGAGCCAGCCGAGCACCCAGTATCTTGCCTCGCAATGCCATGTTCCTGCTGCTTTGGCATTTACGTACTTAAATTCTAGACTCTTTGTTTCATGAATCATTAAGAGTTTCAGGGAATACCTGGGCAACTAAGGGATGAGATCAGTCAGTAAAATGAAGGATCTAAAATTTGAAACCATGTTCCTATTCATAATACACATCCTTGCAGTCTTTTCCCCTTGTGCAGCCTCTCGTGATGAGAGACGTTGTTAGCTTTTAGCAGGTACTGTAGCCAAGGCACCTTCTCTCTTCCATCTTCCTTCTCCAAATCCTCTTTTTTCTTTTCATCTGCTGGACCATTTTTTCCTTTCCTCTTCCAAAATCAGTCATGCTTCCCATGTTAACTGCTTTCCCTGGTTCTGTGAATTCCTTCCAAGTTGCTGCCATCTTTCCACTAACAAGCTGCCCAATGCACTGCACTGGCCACCTCCACGGAGCCTCTCATGGCCTCCTGGATGATCTTCAGCCTCTATGTTGGAAAAACCAAAACTTACACCACCCACTACAATGCTTTTTCAGCCCTGTGCTCTCTAGGTGGCCTTGGCTCTTACATCTTGTTATTCATCACCCCTACCACCTTTACAAGATTCAGGTGAGGTCTGTGAGCCCTTTGCCTTGAGCAAAACATTTAGCAGGGTGCCACAAATTAAAAACCCTAGTAATCAAGACTTTTTAAACCTACAGATTTTTGGCATTAATTTTGTTTTTACAGCAGATCACATTACAGTATTATTTCTCTTGATTACTCCGTTTCTTAGCAGCTCCCTTGATTTTGTGCCCGAGATGAATGCCTGTCTTTCATACACCATCTCTCCCATGCTCCTTTCCTCTTGGTTTTGCTCCTCCCCATGCTTTTCTGTTATTTCTCTAGTCTTCTGGCCCCTGCGGATTTATTCCTTGTGAATTAATGTTCTGTATACATCTTCTTCCCGATTGTTAATAAAGATGTTAACACCTTCTCTAGGCCTCACTCCAACCTCGCCATAGCCTGCCCGCTATCTGGGGCCCTCCACTCAAGAAAAGAAACTGCATTTTATCGTAAGTTCTATTGTTTACCGTCTCCTGCTGAGTATTTCCATCCCACCCAGGTTTCTGTTATCCTCGTCCAAGCGCCTTAATGTCTCATGTGCGAGGTTTGCTGAAGCTCCTCGAGTGGCTTGAAAGATAAGCCCCTGTAAATAAAGCTTATGATCCTTGTTAATGTTGAGAGCTGGTGGCATGCGTAGTCCAGCCAATTTGGATGAATTTTTCAAGGGAGATTTCGGTAGATGCCACGTCAACGGCTTCTCTGAAATCCCCTTCTCTCATCTTGCCTCCCATCTCCTTGGCCACTGGCTCGTTTTTATCAATTAAGAAGAGACATCACTTCCGTGGTTGAGTGTGATTTACTCTTTATAAACCCCAGTTGCTCTTTCGTGCCCACCGTCCACTTGCTGTTTATAAACGGTGCTTCTCCTATGGGCCTTCTCCTTTCGGGAGCAGCTTGAACTAGATTTACCTTTGTTTCTTTTTGTCAGAGGAAAAGATAGATTTTTGTAACATAACTTTGGCAAAATGGAAGGACACTGTAAAATAAAACATCCTTTGCAGAAAGTACACACTTTTAGCAGCTCACATTTTTAAAGAAGAATGTCATTCTCTTGGTTCTCTGTTATCGAAGTAGCAAATGTCCATGAAACTAACTTGGGAAATAGAGAAAAACAGTAGATCACCCTTGTGCTAGCACCCCAAAATAAACACTGTTTACATCTTGGCGCCGTTCCTTCTAGTCCTTGTTACATATTTATCGTGCTGTAGATGCAATTTTGTGTCTTTAATTTTACATAGTGTATCATAGTCTCCATATTATTATGTAATTATGATTATCATTTTTAAAGATTGCATGCTTTTCAATCCAAGTAAATCTGTCTTTTTAAATTTAATCATTCCCCTTTTATTGGTCACTTAAGTTACAAATATTGTTATAAATAACAGTGAGGTGAACAACTTTGTATATATGTTTTCCTTAGTTAGGATTATCCTATACCTGAGTTTCCTGGTGGTGGAGTTACTATATTAATAGTGAGGATAAACATGTTGCTAAATTGTGTTAGAGAAGGGTTTGACCAGTCAACAAAGCCTATATCAGTGTACGAGAGTATCTCCTCCCATTCCTCCACTTGCACTGGGTAAAAATAGTGCTTACCAGTGTGTTCCTGTCACTCTACGAGTTACTCAGGTAGACGTATAAATAATCCCACTCTTCACAGTCCTCTGGTACATTACTCTTGTCATGCTAACAGCGTCAATGATAGTAGCAGTAATATCCCAGCTGTTCTCTGACACCCCTCTTTAACCAGCACTGTTCAATAGAAATATATTCCAGCCAAGTATGTGATGTTAAATTTTCTAGTCAACATGTTAATAACAATAAAAAGAAACAGGTGAAATTGATTTTAATAGTATATTTTATTTAACCCAATATATCGGAGAGATTTCATGTCAGCCTGTGTCACTAGCCAAGTCACAAGTATGCAGTGGCCACATGTGGTTAGTGGCCACTGTATTGGACAGCACAGCTCTGAGCCATGAGCCTAAAGCTCTGCTAGACTCTCTCTTCTTTCTTTTAGGAAAGCTGTTACATCCTTTTTTGTTTTTCAGTCTTAGTTTTGGTTCTCCAAAAGTCAACACAGACAGGACTTGATGTGCAGGTAGTTTATTTGGGAGATGATTCCAGGATGCATTAGGGAACAAGTGGGAAAAATGAAGGGGAGATGATAAAGCCAGGGAAGGGTGTGACAGTGAGCAGATTACTGCAGGGGCAACTGGAGCTTAGCCTTGCTGGGAACAGCCTGAGAAACTGGGTGGCACCTATTCGAAGTTGGTCTCCATTGCAGATGCAGGGACTGGAACGTGTATTTACTGCCTCTTGTCCTCCAGTAATTAGTTGTGGGTTGTTCGAGTGGTGTTAATTCCCCTCTACTTCTGGGTTATACCTGCTTAGGGCCAAGCTTGCTCTTATTGTGCTGGAGAAAGTTCTTAGGCAAAGAGGAAGGATGCAGGCTCTTGAGGTGGGTGTAGTCGGGGTGCTGAACTGCCTGCCATCTTTGCCAGGAGACTCAAGTGGGCCAGGGATGTGAGTGGGTCCTCAGCAGCAGCTGTTTCTGGGTCTGTGTCATGGTGAAGTGGGGTCTTCTCCAGTGGGGCATTGTCCCAGCCAGGTCATTCTTGGTTGGTAGTTGTCATGGGTGATTCAATCTGTACTCTTATATGTAAGCCACAGAAACTGATTCTGGTTAACCAGGCAAAATGTAAATGATGGAAGGATGCTGGGGGTTCTCCAGATGTAATAAGCCAGGAGGAGAGGGCTGGTCAGGATTGGGGATGGGAGAGAATGAGGTTTTGTCCCATGCTGGGATGAACCAGCAGGACAGTTAGCATCTTGGAGAACAGCATGATTAGGATGTGCTGTGTTCCTTCCCCCTGTTTGTTCTGGGGAAGGAAATGAGGAGCAAAGTTGCTTCGGCTTTCTCTTAGAGGTTACCACCTAAAATTATTCTCCCATTTATATTACTCACAATGGAAGAAAGATAATTTCTTGATAGGAAATCAAATCACTATTAGGGAATGAATGCTGGGCTGCCAAAAATGGACAAATGACCACTGCAGAAGGAGATTGGGCTTTCTGGTGAAATCCGAGTACAATTGTGCTGATTTCCTGGTTTCGATAATACGTTATGGTTACGTAAGACGTCACCGCTCAAGGAAGCTGGGACATAGGGACATGGGACCTTTCTGTACTATGAAACTTCCTGTGGCTTTATGATCATTTCAGTTGGAGTATACAAGCTTCACTGCTACTCGCTACCTCATCCTCCAAATTACTGGTGCTCAAGTTTTGGACATAAAGGTACTCCTCTAACCTTCCAAACCTGGAGAGGGTTAAGCATCTATTTATTTGGATTCAACAGGTTTTCTTGCTCTGGTGAATTTATTATATTTTTTAAAGTTTATATTTGCAGGTTTGATGTCGACCTGCAATTAATTGTGGAGGATAGCAAGCAGGTCTGAAAGAGGATTGAGAGTTATACAAACTCTGCTGTCCCCCTACTGACTGCAAGCGGGTTTCCCAAAAGTGCTGTGACAACGTTGACACGCTGTAAATGAGCCATAGACCAGTGGAGAACACTCACAGCCCCAGTGTTCTCAAGATCAGCCCCAGAAGCTCTAGGAAGGGTTAGGTCATCCAGTTCAGAAAGCTTTGGCTTGGCACTTTGAACCCTGCAACCTAAGTGGTCAGATACAGCTCTTGGTGAGAAGAGAGTGGGCTAAAGCCATCTTTGTTGAGACATTTCCTCCAAATAGCAGCCATTTCTTCACGTGGCTTCCCAACCAGGGCATATTCTGAGAAGACTTAAATTCCCAGAGGGAACCATTGACATGAAGGCAGTCAACCCCTAGAGAATAGAGGCTGCTGTCAGTATTCCTTCTTGCAATGATTGAATGTCATTGCTGCCAAAGCAGAGTCTGGGCTCATGATCACAGGTACTGTGGTGTCCTCCAGAGTGCCATCACTTTGGCTATTGCCACAACTCCCAGGTGATGCGTATCAGAAGCCATTGCTTTTCTAAACAAGATCTGTGAGACTTCCGTCCTCAGTTAGCTATTCAGTTTCTACTAATAAGTCTCTAATAAACATTTGGCCAATCAGATTCGTTCTGTTACAATGGAGTTAAAATGGCTGAATCTAAGCAATAATAATAATTTACAGCTACAGGAAACTCTGAGCCATATTCTTCCCACTGTCTAAGTTATTCCTTGGGAGTAAATCGAATGTTTAGGGAGGTGCATTCACATCTGCAGGGCACTGGGGCCTTGCTCAGTCAGCTAGGGCTGTGGGTACCAGAAGGTCCCCAGGCCTTGGCTTGCAAATCTGTGCATGACCCGGCCCTGGGGAAGCCCGGGCTCACATTCTACGCATCATTCTTTTTCCCAGGAAGGCAGAGTATTTCATGAGTATGGCATCATTCTTCCTTCTCAGCTCTCTCTGGAAAGGGGTCTGCTTTGGGGATGTTGCTGGCAGATTTCTTCTTATTCTTAAGCCTCCTCCTGCAGCCCACTTCTTCCAAAGGCTGCAGCAAGAGAAGCCCCTTCCACTGGCTTTTTAGCGACTTGGCAAGCAGCCACACAGTGTCCTTGGGGAGGAGTGAGAGTGCATCCCCTGTTCGTATCATGGGATTTGGAATTATGGAGGATTTAGATCTAATCCTGGTGCCACCACACGGGTGACCTTGCTGAGGCTGTTTGCCCTCCCCAAGCCTTAGTTTCCCATAGGATTGGGGAAGGCAATACCACCTTGTGCTGTTGAGACAGTCAATAATTGCTAACAACATACACAAGATAAGTAGAGAGCTCATATGATTAATATTAACTTTATAGTAACTGCCCCCGCCACCCCCTGTTAGGGCCCACAGAGAGTATCAAAGGAATCCTTACTTAGTCCAGAGCAAGAACCCTGTCTTCCGGTCCACAGTGCCCACGGCAGTTTATGCCCATGCTGTTGGGTTTGCACTGCTCCTTCAGGGATCAGATCACATGTTCTTCATAACAATGATCAGGTGCATCATTGGAGACAGGTGTGTCATGGCAGAAATAATGTGACTTTGAGGTGAAGACAGAGCCTGTCTATTTAAATCCTGACTGCCATTTATGAGCTGTGTGATCTGGGCGGGGTTTCTTCATCTGTTAAGTGGAGAAACTGACACCCATCCATAAGCATGAGAGGAAGAAATGAGCAAGGAAAGTGTTTAGCAGGGCTGCGTACGTCTAGTGTAAATGTTCCTTTCAAATCCTCCCTTTCCTGCTTTCTAATCATGCTACCCTAACATTGAAACTGATTGTTGTAGACTATCATCCCTTCCTGTCTTCCTTTTTTCCCCTTTTTTTCCCCACTCCCTGTAGACAGATTTGGCATTTTCCAGAGGAAGAATAGATGTTTGACTTTGTGATCCAAATTGAAGTTCCTCTTTGCCAGAAAATGCTTCTCCATATGTTTGAGATTCCTTATCAAGGGAGAAAAATTCATGTTCACATTGAGGTAAAAACGACACTTGGTTTTACCTTCTGTGGTACACAGAACAAGGTTGTCTCCCCCGCCGCCCACACACACAAAAAAACCCAAAGCCTAAAAAAGGCCCCCTACCCCCCAGAAAAAATCAGATCATAATCCCTGAACCTATACATGCTACCTTGTACAGGGAAAAGGTCTTTGAGGATGTGATTAAGTTATGGACCTTGAAGGGGAGATTATCCTGGAATATCCAGGTAGGTCCTAAAAGTAAGAACATGCGTCTTTGTAAGGGAGAGGCAAAGGGTGATTTGAACATGCACAGAGAAGGCAGTGAGAGAGAGGTGCAAAGAGATGAAGATGCTGGCCTTGAAGACTGGACCGATACAACCACAAGCCAAGGAATACCATCAGCTGCTAGAAAGAATCTGGAACAGACAAGGAGTAGACTCTCCCCAGAACCTCCAGAGGGAGTGCAGCCCGCTGAAGGCTTGATTTCATCCCAGCAATACTGATTGTCAACCTTTGGCAAGCCACTGAGAACTGTGAGAGAATAAGCCACTGAGTTTATGGGAATTTGTTACACCTTCATATTGTTGGGACAAACCTCTGGTCAGTCTGGCTTGTGGCCTCATTTTTCTGAGAGAGTCAACACCATGGGTACCTGTAGACTCCAGGGGGTGGGAATGCAACTGCCAGAGATTTAACCAAGCTCTGGTCCTATGTTTGGGCTCTTACCTGCCAAAGGTGCCACAGTTGCTTGGATGTTTCAGGATTAATGATCAAAGGTAGCAGGTTTGATATAGGGCCTTTGGGTCTAGACCTTCGTGGCCATGCGGTCAGAGTCTTGATGGTGATATAAGTAAGGAGCTTCAGTGACTGGAGACCTGGCCCAGCCCTCAAAGGATGACACTGAGCAGCTGAGATAGCCATCATGTTTCATCTGATGCTCTGGCTCTGATTGCTGGGGAAGTTGGCAAGTTACTGAGAAGAAGCTGGAGGCTGAGACTAAGTTGCAGACAGAGTAGAAACAAGCTACTCAAGAGCCCATGCTTCAGTGCTGCTGCACCTGTGTAAGGCAGAAGTGGGCTTCAGCCATGGTTCTCATTGGCCTTGTTGTGATATATGATCTACAGTGAGATGGGATGCAAGTAATTTGTTACCAATATGAAAATGCCACCTTTTGCAGAAGATTTACTTCTTTTAATAGATTGGGGCAGATTCGTGATGCTTTTGCTAACTTGCGTTCTAATATATTTTCTTGAGTAGGGCAGAAAGGGGTGGAGTTTTAGATAGCACACAGGAATTGCTCATAATCTTGGGGACACTTGGCTGGCAGGTGAGTGGTGAAGATAAAAAAATGTCTGAGAGCCATGACTAAGGGACACTTACCCCTTACCTTGGGTCAACAAATATGGCTCAGATGTGTGTCATTTCCCACCCTTGTCCCCGTGGCAGACATCACTAACTGATGTGTGTGATCTCCCTACTCTTGTGTCCATGGCAGACATCACTAATTGATGTGAGTGATCTCCCTACCCTTGTGCATACAGCAGACATAATTAACTGATCACAGCACTGTTAGGGTTGAAATCAGGCATGAACCCTTCTCACACAGTGGTTTAGTTGTCCACTGCCAATTGATCAGTGGGTAAGAGGAAAGCAGAGGAAATGACAAGTGAAGGTAAAAGTTGTATGAGTTTTTTATTTTTGAACTGTCATTTTATTTTTATGTTATTGGATGTGGGAAACAGTATTACCACTATCAATTGATCAGGGCTGACCTTTGATATGATATACATTTGCCATTTCTGCTAATTCCTTCCCCAGCTTTAAGAGAATCTGCCCTAATTCCCAGCATGTATGCTGGTCTTTCCCAAGTTTCTTTTGGCATCCTTTAACAAAAAGTCTGACCTTCCTCCCCTTTCATCAGGAAAAATAAGCTGCTTGTAGTAAAACCAGTTCATAATTTAGCATAGCTCGTCTTACAGAGGGGTCAGCTGCTCCATTCTCCTAGCCCCTGACTTTCCTCTGGAGCCCAGGGATCACACGGAGTTACAGGGATTAGATTTAGAAATCAGCAACTCTCCTAAGATGGGTGTTGGCTGTGTTTTTTGAAGGTGCGAGTCTTGGTCAGATGGCTTGAACATGCACGACCATGCACCAGGTTCCCAGAGGCGCAGGCAAAAGGGCTGTATCCAAGTTGTCTTGGAAACCATGCTTTTTTCCCCCTACCATTTAGGGCCGGAGGCTAAATGCTTGCTGCCAGGGTGGAGGAAATAGGAAGGAGCAGCCAGGGTTTGGTGCCTGGGCAGAAGGATGTGGTGAGATTCTGAGTGGGTTGTGGATTCTGAGATTCTGAGTGGGTTGTGAGAGGATTGAGGGAGGAGGAGGAGGAGGAAGTGAAGATGAAATGCAGATTGCATCTTAAGAGTTATCGGCAGGTTGGCGTTGTGAACTTGTTTATCTGTTTGACATGATACACCAGGGAGTAACTGGAGAGACGGCAGCTGTCACGGTCATTTCTGGAGGAGGAATGGCTATGGCTGAATTTGCATTAAGGATTTCCTACCAGGGTTGCCAAGTGATTATCCCATAGGGAGATTCTAAGATCTCACTCTTTCTCCTTCTTTATGTAGGTATTTATAGAAGCACGCTTATCTATGTTGCCTAGGGCACGCCGCCCTTCCTCCCTTCCTCCCTCCCTTCCTTCTTTTCTCCTTCCTTCCTTTCTTCAACATTTTTGAGCATTCACTGGGCACCAAGTACTAGTTTACATACTGGGATTTAGCAATAAATAAAACAGACCCTGCTTTTGTGAAGCTTACATTCTGGAGAGGATTGGGGGGAGCGAAAGAGGCAAACAATAAACAAATGAATCTATAACACGGTAGGTAGCGATAAGTGCTAAGATGGAGCAGACTGAAGATGAAGAGGGCACAGGTTGGTGGAGATTGCCGGGAGGTCTTTGGGATAGAAAACCTTGAATGAGGGCAAGCTGAGCAGAGAGGGGAGGGCTTCACAGACAACTGAGGGAAGAGAGTTCCTGGCAGAAGGAGCTGCCAGTGCAAAGGCCCTGAGATGGAACTGTGCTGGCATGTTCAAAGAACAGCCAGGAGGAGAGTGTAGCTGGACTGGTGGTGCAGGGGTAACAGCAGAGTAAACCAGTGAGTTTATGCTGGGCCAGGCTACACAGGGCCTTCTAGGTTATGGCAAAGACCCTGGCAGCCATTGGAGCAGGTGGGGAGACTGTGCAGGGGGTAAAGCAGACCTGTATTTTAGAAAGGGCCACTCTGGCTGCTTCATGGGAAATGAACCAGAGGGGGCCAGGGTGGAAGCAGGAAGGACAGCTGCATCCAGTCGCACAGGTTGTACGCTGCTCAAGGGTAGAGAGTTGAGGCTGGAAGGAGGGTCAGGAGGCTGTGTCTGTCTGAGGGGAGCATCTTTCTGGAATCCATCCAAGGTGGCCTACGGCTAATTGGGACCCAGCTAGTTGTGTAAACCACTTTTGTTACTTATGAATATATCACAGACATTTTCCCCGTGTCTTTAAATAGTCTTTGACAACACGCTTTTTAATAGTTGTACGGTATTACATCACTGGGATATACTGTAATGCAGTTGGCCTCCCATGTTGGACGTTTTAGTTATTCCCAGTTACTCACTATTTTTAAAATGTGCTGATGGACGTCATTGTGCATACATCTCTGTGTACATCTCCGATTATTTCCCTGTGTAAGATTTCTATAAATGGATTGGTTGAGTTAAATAATATGCATTTTTAAGCCTCTTGGTTATTAAATTACTTTGCAGATAACAGAGCTGAGGCTTAAGAAGGATGAGTAACTGGCCTCCGTGCACAAAGCCAGGAAGTGGGAGGGTAGGATTTGGATGCAAGTATGTCAGTTTTGAGATTCTGAGATCTATCTTCTCCCCTGCCTCTCCCTTCATACCACACTAAGGACAGCTTCGATGTCACTCAGCTTACACTCAGCCAAAGGCCAGGTATCCTCAGCTTTGGTGGCCTTGATGAAGATGATGATGAATGCTGAGGAGTTGAAACTAGTCAGCTTTCTTTTCTGTTTCTTTCTTTGTTAAATTTTTTTTTTTTTTTTAAATTTTGAGGCAGGGTTTTGCTAATGTTGGCCAGGCTGAAGTGCATTGACGCAATCTCGGTTCACCACAACCTCCACCTCCCAGGTTCAAGCAATTCTCCTGCCTCAGCCTCCCGTAGCTGGGATTACAGGCATGTGCCACCATGCCCAGCTAATTTTGTATCTTTAGTAGAGATGGAGTTTCTCCCTGTTAGTCAGACTATTAGCTCTGTGTCAGGAGCTATATTCAGTACAGATCATGAATATTCCCCCTGGTCCCTCAGAGGAACCCTAAGAGGCATTAATATTTTTAGCTCCATTTTATACCTGGGGATGCTAAAAGTCAGAGAGGTTAAGCAGCCTACTCATGGTCACACAGCTAGAGAATGGGGAAGCCAGGAGTGAGCCCTGTGTAATACCTGCATTGTTAACCATTCTTAGCTACAGGGCTTTCCAAGATAGGAACCATGCCCACTAGTCCCTTGAATTATAAATACTAGCTCATACAGGCAGCTGATTCACTTCACAGTCCACATTTGGTCTGACAGATTCTGTACTCCTGTAGCTTTAAAAATAATTGTTACTATTATTATTATATTATTTTTATTAGTATGTATTATAATAATATCTGCTGGTGTATGCATAGTATTATATACAGTAACTTTATATATATTACATTACTGTTACCACATGCTGTTACAATTACTATTGTTACTATATATCATTACTGTGAATACTGCATTATTACTGTTCCCGTGCTCCCTGTTGCTCCTTCTGTGGTCCAGGTGGATGGGACAAGGGCATGTTTTCTCATAGCAAAATGCAGGGGCAGGAGGATGAGCAAAAGCATCTCATGCCTCCTAAGTTGATGCCTCATGACGTTGCTGTAATAGTCATAGCAACAGCAACTATTATGTTTGCTATGTTAAACATAGGAGCGGATAGTTCCAAGCCCCTGGACTTAGTGTCTTGCTGGCTTCTCCCAACAACTCCCTGGGGTAGATACTTTTATTGCACCCATTTTAAAGGTGGGGAAACTGAGGCCCAGAAAGTTTCATGACTTATCCAAAACTTCACAGCTTGGCACTGATATATTTTTAAACAGCCTTATTGAGGCTTTATTTACACATGATCAGCTGGAAATATTTATTTATTTATTTGAGATGGGTTCTCACTCTGTTGCCCAGGCTGGAGTGCAATGGCACAGTCTCGGCTCACTGCAGCCTCTGCCTCCAGGGTTCAAGCAATTCTCTCACCTTAGCCTCCTGAGTAGCTGAGATTAACAGGGCATGCCTCAATGCCTGGCTAATTTTTTGCATTTTTTAGTAGACATGGGGTTTCATCATGTTGGCCAGGCTGGTCTTGAACTCCTCACCTCAGGTGATCTACCCACCTCAGCCTCCCAAAGTGCTGGGATTACAGGCGTGAGCCACTGCGCCCAGCCAGCTGGAAGTATTTAAAGTATGATTTGAGGTTGTGACGTTGCATATGCCAGTGAGATTGCCACCACAGTCAAGATGGTGATATCTTTAGGGCTCTGGTGCTAATACAGGTATGACCCTTTCTGGAAAGACCCCATGAGTCCTTGGATGGTGTCTCCTTCAGTTCTTTCACCTGTCCCATTGATCCCAAGAGGAAGGTCTCAGCATCTGCCAAGCTTTCTCGCGGGGAATGTTCCTGCCTCCACTCTCTTCCTCCTGTCTCCACTTGCAACAGTGCTTTCTGTGACTGAGGACCAGAATTTATGAGGCTGAATGACAGTGGAAATGTATTACTGGGACAATTCCTCTAGCAAAAGGGACACAATGGGGACAAAATGCAAGGAAGATGAGACCTAGACAGCAGCCCCTCCCAAGAGACCTGCCGGACACTCCCCCGGGGCCACTTTCGGAAGACAGGGCAAGGAGAAAGACCCAGCGGAGCCTGTCCTCCATGGAGCCCCTCCACTGTCCACTCTTCAGCTTGCAAACCTTATTTACTCTGCAGTACTGTTCTCATTTTCACACACACGTGCGTTTCATGACTCCCTGGGGTACTCACTTTGCTTGTGAGGAGCTTGCTGTGTACTGTTAATTATTATATTCACTTCACATCACACTTAGTTAGTATGTTGATAAACTGTGAGCAAAATGATTTTAAGTAGTTTGTGTGTTCCATTGCTAGAAACCTCTCTGTGACTCAATACAGTGAAACACCCATTTTTGAGCTGGGCCTGCTTGGGTATGGAGAGGTTAAGTAACTGATGTCAGATCCCAGAGCCTGGAAGGGCAGAACCTGGAAGGAGGTCATGGCTTTCATTCACTTAGGCTTGGTCCACTGAAAAGCCACCTCCTTAGGGCATGGAGGGTGGAGAGCCGAACACCTCAAGTTAGAGAGACTAGGGTCATCCGCCACACAACTGCCCCAGGCTAGGAAAGGATGCCTTTTGCTACAGTAATTGTTCCTGAACTGGTCTGCACATTGAAATTACACCTGTGGAGTCCAACCAGCACTGATGCTTGGGGCCCATCCCTAAACATTCTGATTTGACTGGTCTGGGATGCAGCCTGGGCTTTAGAATTTTTAAAAGATCCCCAGGGGATGCTAATAGGCAACCAAATTTAGGTCTAGAGTCTAGCACAGTGCTGTCTAATCAGAATATGAGAGCCGTATACATGCTTTTACGTTTTCCAGTAGCCATGTTTTTAAACAGTAAAAGAAACAGGTGAAATTAATTCTAATTATGTATTTTATTTAACCCAATATATCTAAAATATTGTCATTTCAACATGTTATTTAAAAAAATTCTGAGATATTTTAAGTCTTTTTTTTCTCATACTAGGTCCTAGAAGTCCAGTCTGTTTTTACAATTACAGCACCCAGCCACTTTTCAAGTATACAATGATTGCATGTAGCTAGTGGCTGCTGAGTTGACATTGAAAATCTAACATAGTAGCTGCTCAGTGAAAGTTTTTTGAACCCTTAAATAATGCAGGCAGTCTTGTGCAATGTTTGCAGTCATGTGACTGGGGATCTGTTCCTATGTTTCAGAAAAGTGTGGTTTCTTGGCAGGGCCCTCTATAGAGAACATTTCTGGCTATGCCTTAGGGTCCAGGCATTGGACACCCATCCTACCCATGAAGTCTTCATCCATCATCTCTGTCCTCCTGCACTCTGCTCCGTGCACCGGTGACGTATGCCTCTTAGACTGTGATGCCTCGATGCCCTAGGCTCATTCTGTCACTGTCATCCGCTGTATCATGTTGTACTATCATCCTCTGCTTGTGTGTCTGCTTCTCATGCATCCTATTAGCTCCTCAAGGCCCTAGCCCTCTCCTCATTAATCTCCGTATCCCTATTGGCCAGCATTCAATAGATGTTTGTAGAATGAAGTAATTAACAATCACATGGCAAGGAGATTTGACTGTCATCAAGCCCAGTTTTATGGGGCAAGACTGGCCAGGGCAGGAAGGCTTTCCAGTAGCCACGTTTTTAAAAACTTCCTGGCCAGGGCAGGAAGTTTTAAAAAACTCTGTCTTAGGTGGAAGGCAGAGCTGGCTCAATGCATTTTTGTAGTCTGGTTATTAGAAATTGTAACCAGTGTATCTTAGTACAAACCACCCCCCAGCTCAGTCTCTTCTGACAAGCGTTTACTTCTTGTGCCCAGGCCTGTGGGTTGGCTGGGCTTGGCTGAGTTTGGCTCCCGGCAGCAGGTAAGGTCCTGGTCTGCTCCATGCTTCTCATTCTGCGGTGCTGGCTGAAGGGGCAGAGCGTATTCGTCTCCTGGCAGATGGTGAGCATGCAAGCTGATGAGCAGAAATAGTCTGTACCTCTTAAAACCTTGGCTTGGAGCTGTCACTGTCACCTCCCTTGCATCTCATTGCCCAAAGCAATCACTGGGCCAAACCCAGAGTCAGTGGGGCAGAGACAGGAAGGGACATGAATATGAGTTGAACACTCCTCCAGTCTATTACTCTGAAACATGCTTTGCTGACTAAGGGTGATGGTGTTCCTGCCTCTGAAAACCCATCCCTTCTCTAAGCGATGATTGACTTCAAACCTGTTTCTCAATGTAGGAAGAAAGGTGGATCCAGGATTTTATTAACCATAGCTGCTTTGCTGCACTGAGGCTATTTGACGTTGGCTGTCTTGTTTTCTACTCTTTTCACCCTGGGAATTGGTTAACCTAAGAATTCATGCTAAACTCTTTTCTTGCTCTTGTGGGACCAGTCAAATCAGTCCCTAATATATAGGTTATCCCAGCTGTGCTCACGTTCAGACTGTGTGAACACCCATGCGGGGGCATGTACACGCTATGGTTCTCTATTCCCATTGTCAAAGGGAGAATGGGGCTGTCCACGAGCTGACCTGGGCTTGCAGTGGTTCTCAGTGCATCCTGCCCAGCTGTGCACCCATTGTAGAGTTGCCTGCATGAGAAGCCTTCCCTGAGGCTTAAGGAAATGGACCATTTACTGTCCCCTTGGTAACCTTGAGCTCCACTGGCCTGGAGGGCAGGGGAACGTCTTTGTGCTGTGCAGCTGCAGAGGAGACTCTCAAGGTGAGAGGGATGGGGGCCAGGAGACGTGAGGTTGGAGCACTGGTCATTCTTTCAGCTCTCTGGCTTGGACTTTGCAAGTTCACTGCCATTCCAGAGACCTTGCCAGAGTCCACGATTGAGCTCAGACCAGGGACTCCGGGCCATTTCCAGAGGAAACTTCTTGTAGCATTCTGTTTTGAGTAAAGACACTGCTTCCAATGAAGCAGAATGGAACTCCTGGCTTGCCTCCTCTCCCTCCTGCAGCCTGCAGGCCTAAGTGGGCTCTGAGGAGCTCAGTCTTGGC
The DNA here is from genome assembly GCA_004027835.1 of Alouatta palliata. Lineage (NCBI taxonomy): Eukaryota > Metazoa > Chordata > Mammalia > Primates > Atelidae > Alouatta > Alouatta palliata. Next base: position 157,458 of record PVKV010000470.1, read on the forward strand.
CGTGAACAGAAGAACAATTTTACCCTGAACTAGCCCAACGCTGCGTCTTTCTCCAGTCTTCTCCTGGTCAGATTTGGCTGCTTTTAGCATCTGTCTCCCATTGGGGTACAGGGGAGTGACAGGGCAGTGGGACATCCTTTTAGGTGGTTGGGGTCTCTGGAGAAGCAGGCGCTTTGAACCCAGTTTGAACCTCTGAGCTCTCAAGTTCCTTTTCTCTTGGCACAGTATGATTTCCTGTTTCGAAGAAAAAAAACCCGGAGTTTTAAGACCTTAAAAAAAAAAGGCACTTGGACATGAAATGGCTCTTACAAAACAACATGTTGATGAGTTAAGTATAAATGAAACAGAGACATATGGATTAAATTTTCCTTGTAATCCACAGGGGCTTCAAAATTAGGGGAAGAGTGTTTGTCAAAATGTATGTGTCTCTGCCAGGGTGTGGGACAGCATCAGAGGCTGTGGGTTGCTGGAGAAGCCTTGCACCCCTCCCCTCCCCCACTCCCCCCACCCTGGTAATAGGGCTTAGAGCCAAGGAAGTTACTGCAAGTCTTAGGTTCCTGCTTGTTTACTCCTCAAGCCTAAAGGCCTTTTGCTTTTAATTGAATTGTTCCTCATACATCTCCCCTGTGCCTTCAAATGGGGGAACAGGCCAACATCTAACTCTTGCTGTGACTTTGAGCCAGTGGGGTGAAGGCAGTTGATGTGAGCCACATTGACATGTGCGATATTGCTGCCCATTCTTTGCTGACTGTGAAATGTCCCATCTTGGCCCATCCTGTCTTAACTCTTCCAGGCAACACAAATACCTGTGGTTCAGACATGCTATTAGAAATTCCACTCCTGGCCAGGCATGGCGGCCCACACCTATAATCCCAGCACTTTGGGAGACCAAGCAGGGTGGATCACTTGAGGTCAGGAGTTCAAAACCAACCTGGCCAAATGGCAAAACCACATCTCTACTAAAAATACAAAAATTAGCTGGGCATGGTGGCAGGCACCTGTAATCCCAGCTACTCAGGAGGCTGAAGCAGGAGGATCGCTTGAACCTGGAAGGTGGAGGTTGCAGTGAGCTGAGATCACAGCACGGCACTCCAGCCTGGGTGACAAGAGTGAGACTCCATCTCAAAAAGAAAAAGAAGTACCACTCCCCTCTCACCTGTGGCGAGGAACAGAGGACCATGTAGGGTTGGGGAGGAGGGTTGGTAACTTCTGCTGTAGATCTCTCTGGTACTATTCTTGAAATCTGGAGAAGGTGGGAGCTGGAAAGTCTTCTGGTCTCATGATAGGAATAAGAACACCAGAGGGATGATGGGTTTTTCCCACCTGCAGTCCTCCAGACATTCCAAAGTGTGTTGGCCTTGGAGTTTTTATCCTTCCTTGTTAATTTTTTACCAAGGAGCGGAGAAACACTGTATATTTGGAGAAACCCTGAGCAAGCTTCTCTAACTGTTGTTGTTTCGCCTGAGAGCCTTTGTGGAAGCCCCTATGGGAAACGGATAAAGAGCTGAATCAGATAAATCAGGGGTAAGCATCTCCTGGCCCCAGTTAGATCCCGTTTCCCTTTCCTTCCCTGCTTATTGGGACTTGTAGGTCTCTTTGGAACAGAGTCTGCAGCATATCAGTGTTCTAGAGCAGGAATCACTAAATTCTTTGGCTCTTAGCTCTGGCAGCAAAATTAATGTTCCCTGGACATTATGTTGAGTGAAAGAAGCCAGACATAAGAGAGAACATGCAATGTGATTCCATTTACACAAAGTTCAGAAATCAGCAAAACTAATCTATGTGGATGGAAGTCAGATAGCAGTTGCTTCTCATGATGATTGGGTGAGGGCATGAGAGAACTTTCTTGGGGCACCAGAAATGTTCTGCATTTTCATCCGGATGGTGGTGATACAGGTGTACAGACGTGTAAAAATGTCTTGAGCTGTGCACTTCGGATCAGTGCTCTTGAGAGTGTTAATTGTGTGTATGTGATTTGTTCATTAAAAAGCAAAAAAATGCACTGTCTCTTTTTCCCCACTGCCAAAGTCTGGGGGCACCACAGGCCAGTGAACCTCTTAGAGTCTGAGCTTGGAGATTGTTGCTGTAGGGATGAGGGCAGAGCCCAAGAGGAGCAAGGCACAAGAAGGGTTACCCTTGGAAAGAAAAAGCAGAGCAGGGTTTTGGTGACACAGAGGGCCACAGCAGACCTGAGGGTGCCTGAATGGACTCTGATCGAATGGCCTCAGCCTCATGAGAAATGCACAGTAAGGTGGTGGGGGAGGGCTTGGCAGGACCCCGGAGGTTGGGGAGTGTTACAATACAGAGGAAAAAGCGGGCGTGAGAGCCAGTCCTGCCTCAGGTACTTCAGCCCCATTTACAGACACACCACCTTTGCCTCTGTCTGCACCATCTGGGCATGAAGAGGATTCTTGGGCTCAGAAGGAAGAGGGCACTGCCCACACAGCCCTTGCCTCCCACTCATTTCAATTCAGAGGGACTTGGCATGTTGGAGGCACACAGAGGATGGAGTGTCCACAGCCAGCCCATGAGGATTCCAGAAAGGGCCTGTGCCTGTCATAGGCAGTTGGAAGGTTGCTTGAAGAGATGGAATGACCTTGTTGGGCTAGCGTGTCTGGGCTCTGGTTGGGAAACATGGTCTGTCAGTGGGATTGAGGAATGTGCCTGGACAAAGCGTGCGGCAGTTTGCATAGTTCTGAGGCCTGGATGGGAGTGGTGGTGGGGGGCATACTGGGTGTCCTCGTCGTCGAGCAGGTGCGGGACATCTCCCACCTGTCCCACTCCACTCCACCCTTCTGCCACCTTCTGAGCCTAGTTAATGGTCATTGGATCCAGGCTCTAAGGCTGTCTCATTTCTAGGGTCTATATATGGAGGCCTCCACCTCAGCCAGGCACACTCATGCAGGAGGGAGGTTTCAACAAGCTTTTGGAAAACAGTTTTCTTTCCAATCCAAGCAGCTGTCCTTTGCCCATCAGTGCTAGAAGTGAATTACACACAGCTCTGTTTAGGAATTGCCCTCTCAGCTGATTCATCCCAACCTCTCTCTGCTTAGTGCAGGGACAGGGGAGTCGGGCATGGTGACTCTCAAAGACTTAAGCTGCTGTGTCGTGGCACTTTCATTCTTGAGGCATAAGTCATTTCTTTTTTTGGACTTGACTGCTTGGACCAACACTGCCAGTTGCACCTGTGTGTGCCCACTTTTCTTCCTTCCCAATGGAGATGCCAAACTTCTGCCTTATGGAGGTCGCTGGCACCATGCTTGCTTCCCTCGCCTACTGTTCCACCTCTGGTGAAACCAAGCCAGGGGCTAACCAGTCTCAGTCGTTTGGACTCTGGGTCTTAGTTCCTGCCTTCATCAATCTGGGATTCTTTAGCCATGAGATTGGAAGAGCCACATCATTGTGGGGTTTAGCCAAACCTACTGGGACTTCCTGTAAGTGATGTTTGGTCCTCGGGCCCAGGACGGCTTTTGGAGTAACTTTTCCTTGTAAATTGCCAACTGCCTTGGGGCTCTAATAAACTCTCAAAAATCAGCATGAAAAAGATAAACAAAAAGCAGGAACAGGCAATTCCCAGAATTAGAAAGTAAAATGGCTAATAAACATATGGAAATTTGTTCAGCTTAAGTAGAGATCAAAGAAACATTAATTTACATCAGTTACAAGATTCTGTTTTCCCCCATTAAATTGGCAAAAATAATACGTGATGGTTTAGATGTAGAGAAACAGGGGTGCTCATGGCCCTGCTCTGGGGAATTAAATTGGTACAACTTTTCCAGAGGGGTGTTTGACAGTATTTTTCAAAAACCTAAAAAGAGATATTCTCTTTGACTTAGCAGTTCGGTGTTTTGGCATTTTTCTTACCTTAAGGAAATAATCAGAAATGTCCACAAAAGTTCATGTGCAAGGCTGTGTGTTGAAGTGCCATTTGTAATGATGGAAAATTGGAAATGACTGAAATATCCAACAATACAAAATCTGTTACATAAATCATGGTTCATTCAAATAATGGAACACCATGAAACCATTAAAATATGTTGTGGAACAATATTTAAAGGCATGAAAAGTATTTACCAAATTTGTTACATAGAAAAAGTCAGCTTGTATTTAATATGATTCTAATTTTATATTGACAACAAAAAAATCCATATTGGTGCATAGAAAAAAAAAAGTTGGAAAGATATATGCCAGCTATTTAATTGTGGTTATTTCTAGGTTTGGAGATGATGGGTGATTTTTTTTTCTTTGTGCTTTTCTTCAACCATCTTCGAATTAGGGATTTAATGCAAACTTGTTTGAATTTTAAGTTGTTTCCAATTTTTTATTATTCACAACGTATTGATGACTGTCCTTTACTTAAATGATTGCATACACTTCTGTCAATTCACGTAAGTGGAATTTTGGAGTCAGACGGCATGTCCACTAAATGCATGTTGCTTTTATAATTAAAAACACAATTAAATCCCTTTAGGATTTTGTTCTAGCATTCTCTTGCCTCTAATCTGCTATCAGCTGGCTGTACACGCTAGTCTGCTCTCCCTTTAAGGCATGAACTGAGAGCATGTGACTGCTGGTGCCCTGGAGACAGAATTTGTCAGGAATGTAGGCTCTGCCACCATTTTTCCCAATTTCTCTCTGTACTTGTCTGCCTCCTAAGCTTCTGGAAGCAGGGGGCATTCTGGTATATCCCTCCCCTTTCTCAGCACTTGTGACTGACGGCAGGTGTGGTGGGGAAGGGAGAAAAGCTCTAATGTGTGCAAGGACCTGTTTCGTGCTAGCTGCTGGCCTAGCTCTTGTCAAAACCCCAGTCATCTTTGATGACTCTTTCTCACTTCACGTCTAATCCCGGTTTACTCGTCTTGCCTTCAAACAGTGTTGTGAGTCTAACCATCTCCCAGCACCTCCACAAGTGTCACCTAGTTCCTCCCACCATCCTCTCTCGCTCCACAGCTGTGAAGTTTCCCCACCCCCCATCCACCGACTGGGCTCCCTGTGTTCACCTGTGCTCCCTGCACTCCTGTCTTTACCCAGCAGCCAGAGGGGTTCTTTGAGAACACTCTGCGAGGCTCCCTCCAGTCCTTCAGACCCACTGGGGCGCCCCATCTCATGCAGCAGAAAGCCAAAGGCCCTGCACCTTCTGACCTAAGCCCCTGCTGCTTCCCCGGTGCTCATCCACGTGAGCCTCTTTGCTGTTTCCCAGACGTAGAAGAACGTCTTCCCGCAGGACCTTTGCCGTGTGTCTCCCTCTGCCTGGAGTGTCACCTCCCCATGCCTCCGTAAGGTTCATCCCTGCTGAGTTGAGATCCCAGTTCTCAGGTCACGAGGTGGCAGAGGACTTCTCTGACCTCACTTTTCTTTTAATTGAGACAGAGTCTCACTCTGTCGCCAAGCTGGAGTGCAGCGGTGCAATCTTGGCTCACTGCAACCTCTGCCTCCCAGGTTCAAGTGATTCTCGTGCCTCAGCCTCCTGAGTAGCTGAGATTACAGGTGCACACCACCGCACTCAGCTAACTTTGAATTTTTAGTAGAGATGGGGTTTCTCCATGTTGGCCAGGCTGGTCTTGAACTCCTGACCTCAGGGGATCCACCCACCTCAGCTTCCCAAAGTGCTGGGATTATAGGCATGAGCCACTGCGTCAGGCCTGACCTCACTTTTCTTTAATCCCACTGTACTGCCATCACAGCACCTGTTGGGGCCTGCCATGTGAGGTAGATGCTTCTTCCCCAAGGAGGACAGAGTTCTCTGAGAGCAGGGACTTTCTGTATTGCTGTACCTCTATCCCTAGAATGTACCATAGAGTGTACATTGCAGCGGTCCCTGAGCCCGTGCTGAGGACAGAGCTGAGGAGGTGCCGAGATGTCAACAGACCCATCTGTTCAAGGTCATGATGTATATACCTTATAGACTGAAGCGTCTGTCCAACTCTAAATGTTTTAGTCCTCTATTCTCAGAGGCATGGCCCCTGGCTAGGGGGTGCTGCTCTCTATGCTGCCTTTCCCAAACTAGTGGGAGCTGTTGGCTGGATCCCTGTATCCTAGGAGGCCTGAGGGGCCTGTTAGGGCACGATCTGAGATTTCCCCGTGAGAGTCTGTCTTTGCAGCCCCTGCTGCCCCGTCCTGAGTTGGCTGTGTTGTGTGGTTGTTGGTGCCAGTGTTTCTAAGTTGTGTGTCTGGGAAGGAGACACACCTGTTATTTTACAAACAGGGTAAAGTTCCTTGACTTGGCGTGGCAGTCCAGCATGGATTCGGGTTTCAGAATGCCTAGAGGCTCAGGCTGGAAAAGGAGCCACATCGCAGCTCCGGTAGCTCCAAGTGCGGGAGGGAGGTTTTTTATAGTGCTTTACTCAGTCTTCTCACTTGCTGCCTCATCCTTGTCATTCTTTATGATTTGTTGAGTGCTCCTACTGTGTTCAGCAGGCTGGGAGATAGAACTTAGTCGTTCTCTGCCTGAGGCCTTGGAGTCTAACGTAGCCAGACAAATGACTCAGGCGTAAACCACCTTCCCAGAGAAGGTGCTTGCTTCTCCAAGGTGTCGGGTTTCTCAAGGTTTTGATTTGCACGTGGCTTTCCATTTTTAAACTCCCATTGGGAGGAGTGGAGACAGCTCTGGGGTGAGGGTGGCGGAGGCAGGGCTGGGAGGGCAGACTGGAAAATGTTGGCTATGTAGGGGTTTTTGAGAAGAAACGACATTCCAGGCAGCATTCTGAGCCATGCAGTTCGTGACTCAAGACACAACATTGGTCTGGGGCCAGGATAGTGCTGAGAACAGAGAAAGTAAAGGCAGAAACCCAGTGAAGGTAGCAGGAACGGGAGGAAGGGGCCAGAAGCCAGGTGCAACTTTAGTAACTGAAGGGAGAACAGAAATACCCTTCATTTATCTGCAGGAGAAATGCAGTTTCATCCTCAGAAGTTTTTTATTTATTTGATGGAGTCTCACTCTGTGACCCCGGCTGGAGTAGTACAGTGGCATGATCTCGGCTCACTGCAACCTCTGCCTCCCAGGTTCAAGCGATTCTCATGCCTCAGCCTCCTGAGTAGCTGGGACTACAGGTGCACACCACCATATCTGGCTAATATTTTTGTGTTTTTGGTAGAGATGGGGGTTTCACCATGTTGGCCAGGCTGGTCTCGAACTTCTGACCTCAAGTGATCCACCCACCTTGGCCTCCCACAGTGCTGGGATTATAGGCATGAGCTACCGCACCCAGCCTCAAAAGTGTTTTAAAACCTGTGGTTCCATGCTTGCTGGACAATGTCAGATCCCTTTGTGATTTCTCTTATAGTACACTGCACTTTTCTCTGTTGCATTCATCACAGCTTTAAGGTGTTTGTTTTTATTTTTTTGCACGTATATGCTTATTTGATAAGCCGTCAGCTCCCCTTCTGATGTTCTGTGAGGACAAGGTTCCTGTCTATTTTCTTCTTGTATCCCCTGTCTGAGGGCAGTTTTTGGCATGTGTATATTTCAAGAATATATTGAAATATTATTTGAATAAATGAAACCACCAATGAAGGCAGTGAAAGAAGCCTCTGGTGCATTAGAGGATTAGAGGAGGGTGTAGTAGGGGATCAGGAGAGGGCTTGAAAGAGGAAATCCCACTTAATCTGCTCTGATATGGTTTGGCTGTGTCCCCACCCAAATCTCATCTTGAGCCGTAGCTCCTATAATTCCCATGTGTGGTGGGAGGCACCCCGTGGGAGGTAATTGAATCATAGGTGTGGATTTTCCCATGCTATTCTTGTGATAGTGACTAAGTCTCATGAGATCTGATGGTTTGTAAAGGGCAGTTCCCCTGCATTGGCCCGCTTGCCTGCCACCATGTAAAACATGTCTTGCTTCCACCTTAGCCTGCTTTCATAATTGTGTGGCCTCCCCAGCAATGTGGAACTGTGAGTCCATTAAATCCCTTTTTCCTTTTAAATTACCCAGTCTTAGGCATAGCTTTTTTGGCAGCATGAGAGCAGACTAATACATGCTCCCTGATGCTTCCTAAATTCACAACAATAGCATCACCACCATCAAAACTAGTGTCTACCATAAGCTGAATGCTGAGTGTGTGCCGGGCTCTGAGTTCAATGTTTCACATACGTGATATCCTAGAAAGTACATATGACTATCCTTATTTCATAAGTGAGGAAACTGAAGCTCAGGGAAACTGAACAGTTTGTCCCCACGCACATGGTGAGCAAGTAGAAGAACTGGGACTCTCATGTGACCCCCCTGCCCCCACCAAGTGGTGCTTAGGGTCCCTCTACTTTGTTGCCTGCAAAACAGTGTCACTATTTTTGCAAATAACCATCATGGAACTGAAGCAAGAGAAATTGCTGCTGGGTGGAGGAAATTTTGAGGTACATCGATGCTCTTCAAGAGAGGGAGGCTTTTAGAAATGCACCACCACCACCAACCCAAAACACAAAGGAAAAAGAGGGAGACTTATAAGAAGCACATGTGAATGGTTAGGGTGAAGTGGCTCTGCCAGGGTCCTCTTTAGGGGCACAGTGGGGCTCAAGATTCTCCTCAGGTTCTTTTCAGGGCACTTTCTTTTAGGATCATTAAGCTGCTAATGGGGAGTGACAGTGCTTGACATTTGGGTAATTAAAACATCTACTGACTGAATAATAACTTTTTATTGTCAGTCATACTGGTGAAGGCGAAATTAATCTGATTTTTGACATCCTTGCTGAGTTCATGGCTAAACAGGGGCCAACGTCACGCAAATAGAGTTGTTGAACCTGTGGATAGTGGCTCAGGCCACGGTGGGCTCGACTCAGGCCCAGCATGTAGGAGCCAGGATGGCCAAGTTCATGGCAGGGAGGCCCGGCTGATCCCAGCAGCTGAGGGGTGCACACTGCAGGGTCACTGTCCAGTTTACGTGTGTGTTCCAGACGCTCATTCTAGAAGGAGTTTGCGGAGATATTGTTTAAGGCAGAAATGTGAGATGCTTTTTAGTCCATGAGTGGTTAGAACAGCCCCCTGGAGCTTACAGGTCAGAGAGGAATTGTGGAGAGGAATTGGGTGTAAGGGGAAAAGGGTGCTGGAAGATGTAGGAGGTGCCTTACATCATACATCAGCTCACTTGATTCCAATAACTATCGTAGGTGATTATTTTATTCCCATTTTACAGATGGGGAAAATGGAGGTTCTGAGAGCTCAGCATCTCGCCTTAGTGATAGCACAATTTAAGGACCCGGGTTGCTTTCAGACTAGGTCTGCCAACTCGAATCCTAAGGAACCTGTATGTCAAGATGAATTTCTCTATTTTGGTGGTAGAAATGGGATGGCCCAGGGAAAGAGAGATTTTCTTTGGCAAAGCCACAGGAAAACCACGTCATATATGGCTGTTGATGTCATCATTTACTAGCAAGAGGTTGCTGGGTGGGAGGGACCCAGGCCAGAGTGTGTTTGTTGCTCTTTCCATGATCAGGGCCTGGGTGAGAATTCCATCTCCACTTCTATCAGAGCGTGAATCATTCAGGTGACAGGATCAGCATGTTGTCAGAGACAGGGACTCATCAGTGGTCTAAAGCTGCGCTCTCCAGTACGATGGCGCTAGCCATATGTTGCCAGTTAAATTAACTAAAATGAAATAAAACTTGAAAGCCAGCTTCTCAGAAGAGGTAGCCACATTTCAAGGGCTCAGTTAACCACATGTGGCCAGTGGCTACCATACTGGACAGTGCCACGTGCTTCCTTCGTCATTCTAATGGACGGAGCTAGACCAGAGGCCCCCTGGATCTTCCTGGCAACAAGACAAGAGAAGACACCACTTTTATTTCCGAGCCGTGTGACTTTGAGTACAGTACTTAGTCCTCTGAGTCTCTGTCTCCTCTTCTGTGAAATGGGAAGTGGGGGCTGCCGTGAGAACTAAACCCAACGGTGTACGTTAAGCTTGCTCCATGGCACTTGGCTCATGGCCGGTCATCGGGGCTAGTACCACCTGCATATTTTGGAGAGACAGAGACAAGCCCCCCTGGTCTGGTATATTTCTTCTACAGATCAGTTTGCATTTGGCAAGTTTACCTGAGGCTGCACAGCTTCCTGCCTGGTTGCTTCTGGAATACATAATGCCAGAAAGAAAAAACAAAACTGAAAATAAAAATGAGCAAACCATTGGCGGCACATGCTTTTTTCTCAGCCTTTCCCCGTGAACCGCTGTCTTGCCATCCTACGACCCTCTCTGTTTCCCCTTCCCTGGGTGGTTGCAGCACTCTGGACCCTTCCCCAGGGCTTGCATCCTTACATTTTCCCTCATGCTTTCTTCTCTTTTTGTCCTTCAGGAAGGGATAACTTGAACTGTTTAACTGTTTAACTCCTGGAGCTTGTTAATGAGTAACAAAATCTCCATTATTTTGTACTTGGGCAGGCTGAGGGTGTCTATTAATGGCCCACAGGAAAGCACTCTGTGTTTTCTTTGCTTGTACTGCCCTCCCTTCCTGGAAGAAGGGGTAGCAGGATGTAAAGTGACCCGTGGCTGTCCAGCTGGAGTGTGCATAAGAGTCACCTGAAAGGCTTGTGACAACACCATCCCCTAGGCCCCATCCCTGACTCTTGGATTCAGTAGGTCGGGAGCAAGCTGGGAGCCTGACTTTCTCACCATTTCCATGTGATGCTGCTGCTGACCTGGGGCTCGGACTTTGGGAATCACTGTTGTAGGCTGTGCTTCCCAGTCAGCTCAGTGCTGTTGAACAATTTGCATTAGCATTACACACAGGGCTTGTTAACAGGCAGATCGCTGGGCCCCTTCCCCAGAGTTTCTCTTCCAGTTGGGAAAGGGGGATGGATCCCAAGAATGTGCATTTTTAATAAGATCCCAGGTGAGGCTGATGCTGCTGGTCTGAGAACCATACTCTGAGAACCGCAGGTGTCTGTACACCAATGTTATTAATAGCTGTGGGACCCGTCAAGCATGAGAGCAAAGCCTGTCTCACCAGTCTGTGACCCTCAAGCTCCCTGAGCCCCAGTTTTCCCATCTGTCAAATGGAAATATGGGCTTCTAAGATTGTTGTGAGGTTGAATAAAGTAATAGTAGATGCTTAATAAATGCTTGGTTTTTCTGTCCTCTAAAGGTGAGCTGTCTGGACTGGGCTGCAGCAGAGCTGCCAGGAAAAAAGAACACGTGTAACTCCGGATTGGCCCATGATGGCTTCCTGCTGTGGCCCAGCCAGCACTGCCCACTTGCCCTCTCTGGCTCCGCAACCTGGCAGTCCTTATCAGCTTCTCTTCCAAAAGCCAGGCTGCCAAACCTCTCGGCCTTCAAGTGCCCGCCATACCTCTGCCCTCTTCCTACCACTTCCCTGAATTCTTCAAATGAACTGTGTCTCATCAAATTGTGCATTAACTGTGTTACAATAAGAATAAACTGTGTTTATTTCTAGATGGCCTGGAGCTTTTGGCTGTCTTGCTTAAATGTAACTCAAAGCAGTTAAAAAATAAAGAAGGAAATAAAGTGAATAACAACAACAGAAAGAAGAAAAGGGTAACTTCAGCCTGATGCAAGACTTGGGAGAGTGAGACCTCTCCCTCTCCGGAATAAATTGCTAGTTGCCTTTTAGTGTCTTGCACTGTAACTGATTTGAAGAAAACCCAGACCAGCCCTGAGCGGAGTTGGTGTGGGTCATTTTCGTCTGGGACTCCTGAGAGCGCCCGAGGGGAGTATGAAAAGGATGTTTGGGGTTGGGCACAGTGGCTCACGCACATAATCCCAGCACTTTGGGAGGCCAGGCAGGCAGATCATGAGGCCAGGGGATTGAGACCAGCCTGACCAACATAGTGAAACTCCGTCTCTACTAAAAATACAAAAAAATTAGCCAGGCGTGGTGGCAGGCACCTGTAATCTCAGCTACTTGGGAGGCTGAGACAGGAGAATCGCTTGAACCTGGGAGGCGGAGGTTGTAGTGAGCGGAGATTGTGCCACTGCACTCCAGCCGGGGTGACAGTGCAAGACTCTGTCTCGAAAAAAATAAATAAATAAAAGGATATTTGGTTTTTCCTGAGTCTATGAGAACCCTGGATATCTTTCCAGGATTCTTCATGGACTTTTTTACTCTTCCAGAGTAGGAACTGAGAGCCAAGGCGGCACAAAAAGAGAACTCAAAAGCTGAACAGAGGCTAGGAGTGTGGGGCCTCAGAAGAGCAAACACAGAAACGAAAATTCTGCGCCTGCTAATTCCTACTTCTAGCACAATTGTGGTGCTTTATGGCATAGCTGGCCAATCCATTTTCTCTAATACTATCCCGTCAGGAGCATCAGCGCTTTCAAGCCATGTAACTTGGAGTATGTTATTTAGTCTCAGCGATCCTAGCTATAAAATGGGAATAATGACATCTTACCTCATAGGGCCACTGTTGAGATTGAGATTACATTGGTAAAATCAAGCAGGCCAGGTGCGGTGGCTTATGCCTGTAATCCCAGCACTTTGGGAGGCTGAGGTGGGCAGATCACCTGAGGTTGGGAGTTTGACACCAGCCTCACCAACACGGTGAAATGCCATCTCTACTAAAAATACAAAATTAGCCAGACTTGGTAGTGCGTGCCTGTAATCCCAGCTCCTTGGGAGGCTGAGACAGGAGAATCGCTTGGACCTGGGAGGCAGTGGTTGAGCTGAGATTGCGCCATTGCACTCCAGCCTGGGCAATGAGAGCGAAACTCCACTTCAAAAAAAAAAAAAAAAAAAAAAAAATCAAGCAGCATGCTGCCTGATCATGATAGGTGCATGATAAACATCTGTTCTGTTTCCTTATCTCAGCTGTATCAGAAGCATGGATGTAGCTGTTCAGAGATAAAGGTTCTGTTCTTGTTTGCATTGGCTTGTGCCAGGCCGTATACCTCCATGGTGTTCTGGCCTTGGCCAAGCCAGACACATTGGAAGGGAAACCCAAACAGAAGGAACAGGTTGGAATCTCAGCAGCGGGCACTGTGGCCCCCTCGATTCCACCTGCAGCTTGTGCTCAAGAGGGAAGCAGGCAAGGTGGTCGGAGGCCTCCCAGCCAGGCTGCTCCCTGCAGAGCCAGTCAGGAGGAAAGCAGCACCCACTTCTGTTCTCATCGCTGGGATGCGGTGAGGCCCCGGGCCTCAGGTGCAAGGAGGTGTGTTCAATCCTGAGCTCATCCGGCCTGGGACTTAATCGGAGCTGCCTGCTCCATGACTGCCATCCATCTTCCCTGGGCAGTTTAGACTCAGTGAAGATGAGATAGGACATGACGAATGCTGTAGGATTGAACCCTAATCAGATCATTACTGCAGCAAGAGAAAAAAATCATTCCAGGCCAGGGCCGATGTCTCTTTCTGTGTCTTTTATTTATTTCCTAATAGCCTTTATTTATCTGTTTTTCTGATGGAGGGCTGGGAATCTTCCTTCTCCTCTTCCTTTTTTATCTTTCCTCCTTTTCTCTCTCCTTGGGTTTTGGTTATGGCTTTTCTTTTTGGGTGCTGGTTAAATGTGGTCCTGAGACCCCTTGTTGCCAAGAAGATCATTCACTGATTTCTAGTTCAAGACAAGAAGAAACATTTTGCTGTGACTCTGGCTCAGCTGTTGCTCTCAGGCAGCCCTGCAGACCTAGGTGGACGTTGAGTGCACATGTAGATGGTTTTGAGCTTCACTGGTCTGGGGAAGTGGGTGGAGAGGGGTGAGGAGAGGCTACTGGAGATCAGGAAGGAAGGAGGGGAGTGAATCTGGGAATGAGAGATTGGACTAGGGCTGATTTTTGGCCACCTGAATTTAAGGAGTCCTCTAGACATGACCTTTTCTAATTGAAGGGAGCAAAGCTGATGTCTGCCTCCATATCCCTAGTCATGGTTCTCTGCTCCTTTCGCCACATCCAGACCTGTGATGTCTCTGTATGTGGATGGCCAAAACACCCACAGAGACCCCAGCGCTCCTGTCTGTGGGTAGCCTACCCCTGTTTGCCTTCCTTCTGGCTCAGGTTGGAAGACAATCAAGGCAGGAGCTTGAAGGGAAAGAGGAGGGCTCTTCCTGTCTCTGGTAGAGCTGGCAGAAGTAACTCTAAGAAACTGCCCAAGGCTGCTAGACCTCGGCATTTGGTCCTTCCTAGATCTCCTTCTAGTCTTTATCTTTTCTCCTCTTCTTCTCATTTGTTTTTGGAATAGGGTTGCCCATAGAGGCCAGCTTTCTGTTAAGTTCACAGATGAGGTCTCATATTTCTCTATGGATAGCCCTGAATCACATGGTAGCACTGAAGGATGTTGGCAGGAAGGAAGAGGGCAGCAAAAAGAAACAGCTGCGAGATGGATTTTGGGCAGCTGAGGCTGCAAGGTGTTCTGCGGTAACAAGTGTGACCCTTGCTGTGGTGTCCTGCATCTTTCTGAGATCACCCTAGACTCTCAACAGTGACCTGTGAGTTCCGACTTTCCAAGTGCCAGGGAGGAGGCACCTTGCATTTCTGAGCTCTGTGGGGTCTGAGATCCCTGGCCTTCTCACCAAGTCAGCCTCCCCCTGTGAGGTCAGCAAATGTATTTGGACGTGTCCCGCGTAAACAGTGAAATACTAAAGGACAGAATGAGAAGAGGCAGATGGAAAGCTGGAGCTGGCATCTGGCAGTTTGGAAGCAAAATCCTACGTGTTCTATGCCAATTTCCTTCATATCATGGCCCCATCTGCCTCCAGCCCTGTTAACACAGGCCTGGGCATCTCCGGATCCTGAGTGACAGTGTTCTGCTTCTCGCTCCTTAGCATCTTACACTGGCATTCCTCTCCAAGGAGTGTGCTGCTTCACGGGAGGTCCCAGTGTAGCTCTGCCTGCACCCAGGCTCCACGCCTCCCTTGCTCCCCTGACACCACTGTGCCATCCTGGGAATCCCAGGTGTTAGCATGCCACATCTGTTTTCTGTGTAGTGCTGGTAGTCTTGGTTAATCCCTTTAATTTTTTCCGCACTCTTGGAAAACTTGTTGAACGTGACTCATCAGGATGGCAGCAAACCAGGACTTGGAATAATAATCACAGGTCCTTAGGGCGCTCTATCATGAGCTCATACAGCCTCCATTCTGACAGCCTTTTACATGGTGATGCTGTCATTGAGAAGGCAAGGGGAACTTGCCCAGAGGTGGTTGTGATGGTTCTCTTTCTCCAAGGTTATCCTAAAGTTTCATGCTTCTGCTGTGGGACTTGAGAGTGGACTGAAGTTCCAAGATCTGAGGTGATGCTGATAACCTTTGGCACTCTGCGTCTCCCCATCATTGAGCATTCCTTGCCAGTGACCTTCACGTACATCCCATTCAGCCTCATAATAGCCAGTTCTTGGCTTGCTCTGTGGTTTGGAATTTCTCTTCAATTCAGATGAATCTACATCTCTTCCTTCCTTCTTCCTGCTGTACTTTCTTTTTGTACCCTACCTTGACCACTAATCTCTTGGTCCCCTCCGACCGCTGGGTCCTCCTTGGCTCCATTTGCTTCCCTATCCAGGCCAACCCCATTCTTAGCCAGTAAATGGTATCTCCCTAGAGCTTCAGCTTCCCCCACCTCCTTGCTCTTCTTGCTCTGCCTGCTTTGATGACCCCTACCCTACTGGTCCTGAGGTGCTGAGCAGGATGGCCCTAGGCCCATGTTAAGTAGGTTCGGTGTAGATCTGGCATGCAAACCCCAGCAGGAACCCTTACTGCTTTTCGACAGGCCTTTGATTCAGCTTTTGCTGATCTCACAGCCATTGCTCACCTTGTCTGTCCTTTTTGAGCCTGATATCTTCGCTTTTAAAGTCTCAGTTAATATCTTGCATGTTCTTTTGAACATGAAGCTGCCTCATGTTTTCTGTTTGTTTGTTTTGTTTTGTTTTGTTTTTACATGGAGTCTCACTCTGTCACCCAGGCTAAAGTGCAGTCTCTGCTCACTGCAGCCTCCACCTCCCAGGTTCAAGCAATTCTCTGCTTCAGCCTCATGAGGAGCTGGGATTACAGGCACGCACCACCGCACCTGGCTAATATTTATATTTTTAGTAGAGATGGGGTTTCACCATGTTGTCCATGCTGGTCTTGAACTCCTGGCCTCAAGTGATCCACCCTTCTTGGCCTCCCAAAGTGCTGGGATTACAGGTATGAGCCACCACGCTTGGCCATAAACCTTAATAGTGTTTTGTATCCTCACCTTTTCTTTCTTGTATCACTGAAAGAGTCTAGATAGTTACGTTTAGTCATTAAACATTTGCCCATTATCTACTCGGTTCCTGAGCTAGGAATATACATGTCAGCAAGTCTCTTTCCTAAGATAGTCACAGCCCATAAGATGTGGACCCTGTAAAAACTGCTGCAAAAAGTGTAACAATATAATGAGGAAAATAATAACATGTTAAGAGTAGTAGTCTTCATTAATGAGCACTTGCTCTCCATCGAGTCCTGTGTCAAGAACTTTTCATGTATATTACCCTTAATCTTGACCTCAATCTTGTGACGTAGGGACTCATAGGATTCTCATTTTATAGAAAATTGAGACTGACAGCTCTAATAAGAGGTAAAGCTGGGATTTGAACCCAGAATGTGCATTCAGATTCTACCAACTTTGGCCCCTTTTTTCCCCACCTTCCTTCTCATGGGTGGACTCATCCAGGGCAGGTGTAGAGAACCTCCAGCCCCCTCCCACATCCTCTGTGCCCTCTTGGTTTTCCCAAGTTCATACCTTTCTGCTGAACAAGCACTGCTGCTCTGACCCACCACAAATTTAGCTGCTGAGCACATGTGGAATCACATCATGCTTTTAACTGCAGGCAAAACCCATCCCCCGGGAACTGTCCCAGTTTGAGGGTTAAAAAAAAAAAAAAGGCAGTCATGTTAAAATAGAGATAAATACTATAGACAGAGAGAGACCTGAAAATAGATCCAGGAGGGATGGTAGAGAGTCTATCTAAATAGATACCAGAGATAAATACATGGAAACCATAGTTAATTATTGTAGGGAGTTATACTCAATAGGAGGCTCTATGGATAAATATATAGACTTCACAGATAGTAGAATAATCTTGAGGAAGTGAAACAAAAATGGCATGTGGGAGTCTGTACAACTCTGAGGGGCCGTGTTGAATGGGATTGAGCCCTCAGCACCACGTGTTCCATGGAACTGATCCAAGGGAAGATCTGAAATACATGGGCAGCTTGCATACTTCCAGAAGCCATGCTGCACACTGGGCAGAAGGAGTGAGTGGGATTAACTGAGGACTGCCTGGGCAGGGCTGGAGTGGGATGGGGGATGATGAAGGCAGACCTGGGAGAATGTGGAAGGTTGAGCCTTTTAAGTTGATGCAGGGATGTAGAGGGCCAATGGAGCTGGGAGAAAGGGACTTCTTGGAAAGCGAAGTAAGGATCAGGCCTTTCCAGCCACCCTGTAACTGACCTGTGTAGGTGAATCGTTTTGGCAGGCTGCCTGCACAAGAATGGGGAGAGGGGGTGTATGTCAGGAGGCAGCAGGTCAATGTGAGAACCACGGAGAAAAAAATCCGTCCCAGGCTGGCACTGTTCCTGTCTTTGGCGATCATGGCTCTACTGTGATTGGACACGGGATTGGCCAAGGCTCTGCCTGCAGGTCCTCAGGGCAGGTGATGAACAGCTGGGGTAAGCCCGGGCTAGACACTCACTCACATGTGCGTCTCGCCTTCCTTGTCTGTGTTCTTCTCTCCCCTGTCCATCCAGGAGACTGCTGGGAGGACTTTGCAATTCTGTTGGACACATGTTCCTATACTGTTTGGCTGTGGAAATTTTCATTTGCGGGACTACAAAATGGGCAGAATTGGGCTGTGATTCAGAAAGGCAGTGCTGCGTGTCCATCTCTCTATGGGTTTTCAACTCTTTATTGATACGATTGAGTAGAAAGGGGATCTGAAATCATTAAGTGTGACCTTTACACCCAGATGGTGACCCCATCTCTGTATCCTACTCTCCTTTCCCAGATGAAAGAGGGAGATGTCTATTGTCATGGAGGGGGAACTTGTCTTTGATGGGCAACTACCCATCATTCTCCCTACATGTCTGGGGTGCCCACTGAATATCTTGCCCTGTTCAGGGGTGAGTTAGGGGCTATAGAGCAAAAAAAGCAAGGTCTTTATCATCATAGAATTGACATTAAAATAGTTTATGTTAAAAAGCCAAACTTTTGTTCTCTCTCCATAGGGGAGAAAAAAAACCCAGGTAGTTGCTGCTTTTGTATCAGGAGTTTTGCCTTCTACATATGGTTCAGTTGCTATGGCGTTATCTAAAATGTCATGAGGCCCAGATGTGCTTTTCAGGGCTTAGCCCTGACAGTAGGCCATTTTGGCAAAGTCGACTTCCTCTGTAAATCAAGGTCTCTCTTTCTTTCTTTGACAAGAATTATGATGATGTGATTGATGAGGCATGAAGAGGATCAGACAAGGGGTACACTGGAGAAACTCACCAGGCACTAAAACTGCCTTATTAGAGAGTTTCAGATCAGCCAGTTCAACAGAGAACTTTAGGTACATGTGCCCTGTGGAGTTAAAATTCCTGACCTGTTTATACATAAGAGAGGTTTCCATAAATAAGATGGGAACAGTTCCAAAGAACTTTTCTAATAGGAACTTGGATAATCAAGTCTCTAGCTGGACTTGTACCCAGAGAATTCATGAGAACAAAAATCATGGGGACAGGCATCCAGATGGCATCTGGTAGGGGTGTAGTTTCTTCTCCAGCAAGATTCTGGGGTATCTGCCCAGTCCTGGCTGTCTGGAACACCCTTCCCTCCACTCCAGGCAGGAGGGAGGGTGTCCCAGAGAATGGGCAGCCCTAAGCAACCATCTGGCCACCAAGCGGAGCCTCAAACCACCTCATTTGGGGACAGGGACTATATGGGCTTTTCAAAGTTCTACCTTGCTTACTTTTGACTTTAGTCTTAGAGACCTCTGAACCGGAAATAGGACTAAGGAGAAAGTTTTCTGCGAGAGAGCTAAAAGCTATGAGTATATGGATTTCTCCCTCTGGTGATGGATGCCCCTGATGGTAGGTAGGACAGTGATCTGGTGGGCAGGATAGGGCCAGAAGTCTCAGCACTTGGTTGGCCTCCTATCAGTGAGATGCTAAGGTGACCTCTACCCTCTCTCTGTAATGGGCAGAGGGGATAAAATCCTGGAGCTTGAATCAGTGCCTGTAAAATTCAGGGACACTATTGAACCATAGTGGGCTTAGTTATCTTCAGAGAGTTGTCATAGATCTTGATTCAGTACAAAAACTTGTTATCAAGCATATGTTATGTGCCTGCAAATGAGCTAGGCTTTGAAGATCCAAAGAAAAGCAAGATGAGGTCTCTGCTTAGAAAGTTCTCAGTCTGAAAGTATTTTTCTCACTTACAATTCCTTCCTCCCTCTCAGCCATCAGGAAACTATGTGTTAATGCCCATTTAGCCCATTGCATGTGGGTAAGGGTGAAGGAGGCATGAAGCCCTAAGTGAAGAATAGACACGGAGTCAGGAATGGGACTGGGACCTCAGCAACAGAGACCCCCGTAACCTCTTGTGAGCTAAGTTTAGGCTCTTCCTGAAAGCTCCTGGGTTCTGTCATGTCCAGCCTCTTGATCTGGACTGCAGTGCAGGGGGCACTGGGAGCTACGATGTGGTAGCTATGAGCGTAGAAGCCAGACAGACTTAGACAGGAGTCCCACCTGTGCATGATGGAGCGGATTCCTCAACCTCCATGAGATTTAGTATCATCATCCGTGAAACAGGGATGATCACAGAACCTACTTTATGAGGCTGTGGGAGCATAACATGGGACAATGCATTAGAAAAAGGAAAAAAAAAAGAGAACCAACAGTAGAGAATGTGGAGGTTGTCAATGTAAAGTTTGCAGCTGGAGTAAGGAGGGGTGTGGCCTTCAGGGACCGTCCATGTAATCAGTTGGTCCAACTCTAGGTGATGGTGTTAGTTTTTTAGGGCAGCCATAATAAATTACTGCAAACAGCAAGGCTTAAAACAATGGAAATTTATTGTCTGACTGTTTTGAAGGCCAGGAGTTTAATGTAAGGTATCAGCAGGGCCATGCTGCCACCAAAGGCTTTCTAAGAGAATCTTTGTCTCTTTCAGCTTCTAGTATCTCAGACATTTTCTTGACTTCTAGCTGTATCACCTCACTCTCTGCCTCTGTCTCATCTGACCTTCTCTGTGTCCCTGTGTCCTTTTCTGCCTTTTATAAGGACATCTGTGGTTGGCTTTAGGACCTGATCTAACCCTGTATGATGTCATCCCAATCCTTATTTTAATTATATCTACAAAGACTCTATTTCCAAGTAAGGTCACATTCTGAGGTTCCAGGTGGACATATGTCTTTTGGGAGCAGAAGATACTGTTCAACTCACTACAGTGACCAAGATGGAAGCAAAAGTAGTTCTTTCTCTTTTCATCCAACTCATCTTTTTCTTCTGGGCTCCAGGTTATTTGGCCTTTCATGACAGGAGAAAAGAAGTTATGGGGAGCAGTTCCATCATTCATCCACCTATTCAACACATATCCATTGAACGCTGCCACGTGTGAGATGGAAACGGTGCCAGGCATTGGAGCCACAAGATAAAACAGATATGTGGCTGCTAGGGCCCTGGTTCAGTGCTCATTTCTAGGTACAGCTATGATGGACATACTCACTGTCTCAGGATGGCACAGTCTCCAGGAGAAGGCAGGCAGCTCATGAGGTGAGGACCAGTTAGAGTGCTAAGAGCTTTGACAGCCGCCAGCCAGGGCTCTGCCATCACAGCAGAAAGACACCAAGTA
Organism: Alouatta palliata; assembly: GCA_004027835.1. Taxonomy (NCBI): domain Eukaryota; kingdom Metazoa; phylum Chordata; class Mammalia; order Primates; family Atelidae; genus Alouatta; species Alouatta palliata. The sequence goes on from PVKV010000470.1 coordinate 178,168, forward strand.
GGGGACCGGGGTTGCCCACAAAGGCCTCCTGAGAGAAGTGGCTCTGGGCTGAGTGTTCAGGGACATACAGAATCCATTGGTGAGAGAAGCTGTTTTTAGACAGATTGAAAATCTGTGAAAATGGGAGACTTGAGAAAACAGGACAGTTTGGAGAGCCACAGCTCTGTCTGGCCTGGATGCTTGCATGAGTTGGTGGCTGGGAAGCAAGAAATGAGGCTGGGCAGACCTTGTCCTCATCCTCATCATCATCACTGTTGACATCACTGGCAGGTATGCGCACCCACTGTGTGCTCCTGTGAAGCACCAAGCACCCTTAGCACTTCGCCTGAATTAATCTTCACGGCAAACAAATAAGGGAGTTACACTACAGGTTTATATATGTGCTGAGTTCAGTAATCTGTCCGAAGGATGGAGCCAGTGTTGAACCACAGCCTGAGGAACCTGGCTGTTCTGCTCCTCCCCTAAAGCACTGGAAGTGTGTGTGTGTGTGTGGGGTGTGGGTGAGGGGGGTGGGGAGGCTTCCTCCTCCTCACACATCTTTACATGAACAAAACAAGAAAATCAGAAGTTCAAATGCCTAGGATCCTGGAGGAGAATGTGGGGCCTTTGGCCTTTGGAACAAGGGAAGCTGACAGGAGTGAAGAGAGAATATGGAGAGAGAAACCCACAGCTGACCCTCACTAGCCCAAGGAAAGGAATGTTCTCACCCTTCTGACAAAAATAATAATGGAAGCAATGACAGAAATGATAATAAAGATAAAATTCATTTGGGTGTGAGTAGCAGAAAAGCTCCAAATAACTAGCTTTTTGAAAATGGACATTTACTTCCGTTTTGTGAAAATGAGGTTTGGAGGTTGGCAGTCCAAGGTTTTTATTTTGGGTTAGTGATCATCAGGGTTCTTTTATCTTGGGGCTCCACCATCTTTGCCCTGTTGCTTCATTGGCTAAATTGGCAGCTAGGGCTCCAGCCATCGTATCAGCATTTCAGGTGCAGGAGGGAAGGAGGTCAGAGATAGACTACTCCACCCTGTTTAGGGAGACTTCCCAGGAGTCTAGTCAAGACTTCTGTTTATATCCCATTGGCTGCAAGGGGAGCTGGGAAATGTAGTCTTTATGTTGGGAAGACATTGCTCAGCTAATAATGGGAAATGAGTAGGAGGCACCTACTAGTCAATGCCAGAAACTGTTACCATTTGTGGAGTACTTCCTGTGCAGAACAGTTTCATCCTTATGGGAGTGGGAGGTACTATGGTTGTCCTTCAGTATTCACAAGACATTGGTTCCAGAACCCACCTCCCCATATGCAGATGACTGTGGCTCAAGTCCTGACGTAAAATGGTATATAGTATTTGCATATAACCTGTACACATCCTCCCGGAGACTTTAAATCATCTCTAGATTATGTATAAAACCTAATACAATGTAAATACTGGGTAAATAGTTGTTATCCTGTATTTAAAAAATTTTTATATGATTTTTTATATTGTTTATTTTTTTTCCAAATATTTTTTATCTGTGGTTGGCTGAATCTGCAGATGTGGAACCTGCAGATATAGAGGGCCGATTGTCCTATTGTTACCCCTGTTTGATGGATGAGGGGCCTGAGGCTGAGAAAGGAAACTGAGGCCACAGCATGAGGAAGAAGCAGAGCTGAGTCCCAAGTCCAGCTCCAAGTGCCTCCAAAGACTGGCATCTTCTCCATGAAGCTCTCCTGCCTCACAGGGGACTCTAAAAAAGGGTTCCAGAACGGAGCCTTCAGGCCCTGGAACCAGCCCAGCCTCTCTGATGTCTGCCCTGGCTTGGGTTCGCCACCCTGCCAGGCACTAGATGAAGAAGCAGAAACTGGGAAGGACTGGCTTAGTGAGCTCTTGCCCTGTTGGGGCATGAGTGTCCGTGGGCCCATCCTCTCCAGCCAGGCGTGCCGCATGGGTTCCAGCTGCCACTCCCACTCCTGCTCCTGCTCCTGCTCTTGCTCTGGGCCGCTTCTCTGTATCATCAGCCTGTTCTAACCTGTTGTAGGCCTGCATTCAAAATGCTCTTAGTAGCCACAGACTGACACACTCCATACCTGGTGGAGGGCAGCGCAAGCATTCTGTGTCTCTTTTGACCACTGGGGGTCAGGTAGACGGTTCATGCAATGGTGGGAGTGAGGCCTTGGCAGGGCTCCTTCCTCAGGGCTCCATTTGATGGCTAAGTGTTCAAATTTGACCTTACTCTTTTCCTATTGCAAGTCCAGATTTCATGCTCAGGTAAAAGTTAAATTTATTTATTTATTTTACCTTTATTAAAGGCGTCTCTAATGAATTACTGATTTTTTTATTAGTTGGGGTGGGGGAAGCTAGCCTTTCTTGGCAAGCCAGTTATTACGTGATGCCAGCTTGAAAGCCATTCAACAAGGGGGTCTGTTTTTTGAAATATTAGGTATTTCAACATGAAAATCAATGAGGTACCTGAAAAAATGGAAGTGGATGAACAAATTAAAAACAACTCTTTTTTTTTTTCTTAATGAAGAAGATATTTTAATCCTTTAAAAAAAAAAAAAAAAAAAGAGGAGAGAAGTGTTACAACCCCTTGTCTGATACCAAGGGGCCAAAATAACCCACTTTGAAATTTGGGAATAGATCGATAGTAAATTTAAGATGATGCCAATGGCTAAAAGTAAATATTTTTGAGCAAAAATAACTTCTTGCACTTGGATTATGCCTCTTTCTTTTCTTTCCTGGGTGATGAAAATAGCCTGTGATTGGGGTCCCTTGCTTCCACTTCTCCCCTGACCCGTGGTCTGTTCTGCACGTAGCAGCCTGACCCATGCCATGGAAGGGACAGTTAACTCATGCTATTCCCTCATGCTCAGGTCCAAGGGCTTCCCAGAGTGCCCGCTCTTCCTGATGGTCCCCATGGTTGTGCATAGCCTGGCTTGGGGCCGCCTCTCCACCCTGTCTCCCCGTTCTCCTGCCACCAGTCACTTCCTCTCAGCCACACTAGTCCCCTCACTGCTCCTTGACCATGCTGCCTGCTGTTTCCCTGGGAACTTTGCATGTGTGCTTCCCACTGTGGAACGTGCTTCCCTGACATGGTCTCAGGGTCCCCCCCTCCTTTTTTTTTTTTTTTTTTTTTTTTTTTTGAGATGTAGTCTAATTCTTTCACCCAGGCTGGAATGCAGTGGCACAATCTTGCATCACTGCAACCTCCACCTCCTGGGTTTAAGCAATTCTCCTGCCTCAGCTTCCTGAGTAGCTGAGATTACAGGCAACCACCACCACACCTGGTTAATTTCTGTATTTTTTTTTTTTTTTTTAGTAGAGATGCGGTTTCAGCGAGGCACGGTGGCTCACGCCTATCATCCCAGCAGTTTGGGAGGCCGAGGTGGGTGGATCACCTGAGGTCAGGAGTTCTTGACCAGCCTGGCCAACATGGTGAAACCCCATCTGTACTAAAAACACAAAAAATTAGCTGGGTGTGGTGGTGGGTACCTGTAATCCCAGCTACTCAGGGGGCTGAGGCCAGAGAATTGCTTGAACCCAGGAGGTGGAGATTGCAGTGAGCTGAGATCGTGCCAGTACACTCCAGCCTGGGCAATGAGAGTGAAGCTCCATCTCAAAAAATAATAATAATAATAATAATCAGGAGATAGGGTTTCACCATGTTGGCCAGGCTGGTCTCAAACTCTTGACCTCAAGTAATCTTCCTGCCTTGGCCACTCAAAGTGCTGGGATTGCAGACGTGAGGTGCTGGGATTACACCTGGCCACAGGGTGCCCTCCTTCATGGCAGCCAGGTCTCTGCTAAGATGTTACCTCCTTGGGTAACCACACTATCCAAAGTCCACCATCATACCCATCCTCTTACCCTATTCATGTCTTTCCATAGCACTTTTCAGATCCTAATGGTATGTTATATATTTAATTTTTTCTCTTTGCCATGGTCTGGAGTGCAAGCTCAGAGAATTGGGATTCTCTCTGGGTTGCTGTGTTCACAATTGTGTTTCCAGTGCTGAGAGCCATGTGTGGCAGGTGCCCTGGAGGTATTTGTTAAGTGATACAGCATATGCTTATCCTCATTTATTATCTAATTCAGGCTCAGAGTAAGACTGGGAGGTGGCCAGGGCAGATATTCTTGTCCCCACTTTCCCAGTGAGGAAACTGAGGCTGGTCACCAGCTGGTCACCAGCTAGGCAGGCCTTGGACTAGACCTAGTGTCTCTGACTCCCACGCCAGACCTTGTACTTCACTGCCTGCTTGGGAAGTCATACCAGAGACCTGAAATTTCTGCCATGCTTGCAGCAGCATTTCAGGGAGGAGCTCTGCATGTGAGGTCGTACCTTTGACTTTAAGGAGACGAAGCAGGTACTTACCTAAAAGAACGAGACCATTTTTCAGCACCTTCCGACATAGGGCCTGTAAAGGAAACCACATGTAGTCAATATTTCTGCAACTAAATGGAACTTAAATTATTTTAGTGATTAAGTCAGGGGCTTGGGTCCCAGCTCCTCACTTACACGATTCCCTCAGACCTCTCTGAGCTTCTATTTCCTTACCACTAAAATCAGGGTAATAGTTGTACTTATCTTACCTAGAGAGGGTGGCTGAGAGTATTAACTGGGCTAGGAGGTTGGAAGTACTTACCATGGGCCTGGCACATTTAATATTTCAAAAGTAGTAGACATTTTATTGCTGTAATTATTAGTATTCACCTGTGGTCTTTGGATACTAGGATGCCTTGATGCTGAGTTGGGCTTACAGGTGCCATATTGGCTGTAGAAATGACAGCAGCAGTGGCAGCAGCGAGAAACCTTTGATAGTACAATCTAGTTTGCAGACTTTTTAAACATGCATTTTGGCCTTTGGGTGTTACACCGTCTAAGACCAGAGGGGCCTGCAGAAGATGTCCTTGTGCAGAAGTTGACGAGCATTTATTGGTAGAGGCTGAGCCCACTTTATGGTGGCTGTACGACATCCTGAGCACTGACTACCTGCTGGTTTAGTGTCTTTGTTTTCCTGGGCTGCGATGACAAAGGACCACAGACTTGGCTTTAACAACAGAAAGCTATTCTCTTACCATTCTGGAGTCCAAGTTCAAGGTGGCAGTGGGGTTGGTTCGAATGCCTCTCTTCTTGGTTCTTCTCACTGTATCTTCACATGGTCTTCTCTTTGTGTCTCTCTGGCCCTAAACTCCTTCTGTTCTAAGAAGGACACCAGTGATATTGGATTAGGGCTTCCCCTAATGACCTCATTTTCACTTAATTATCCCCTTAAAGACTGTTTCTCCAAATACAGTTACATTTTGAGGCCCTGAGTGTTATAACTTTAATATAGAAATTTTAGGGGGCGGTCACAGTTTAGCTTGTAACAGTGTCCCCTTCATCCCCTGAACATAGTTCTGGGTAGAGGCAGCTCTCACTGTGCACGTGATGGGTGTTCCGGAAAATGGTGCAAACTTCCCAATGATGTGTTCCTCCTGTGTTGGTTGAGGTGCCTGGGTATACTTGCCAGGGAGTTTGGAGCTGTGCATGGAGTGGAATATAGGTGGAGCATGTGCAGAGGTGAAGCATGCATGGAGGATATTTATATGGGGCCAGAATAGTGCGCATTTTGTTTCAGGTGTGTGCCTATAACTAAGGGTTTGTAGGTGATAGAGGAGCACAATGAAATGAACATGTAGGATGTGTGTACTGCTTACCAAGTGAAATCTCGGCTCAGGGGACAAAATCATTGTATATTCTGGACTCTTGTCTCCCAGCAGAGCCATCCGTGATCTATCTGAATTACAGATTAACTGGCACAGAAGGGACTGCAGATCCATTTAAATGAATAGCTCTCCAATTTATTAAAGGGCTTATTTATGCTGTTGATATCGGGTGCTCCTCAAATTCTTGGAGTGGCACAAGCCCCTCTCCTGCCCCCTGCTTGCCATTACTGCTGGAAGATTTTCTCTTTTCCAGAAGAGTTCTAAATGGCCACAGCCAGAGGGTGTGTATGAAATAAAGGGGCCATGCACCCTCTGTGGGCTTGCTGTGTTTCTTGCAGCTTTGCAGTTAGCTTGCTGCTCATGGTGAACATCTGAATCTTTGGAAGATGCTAGAGTCCCACATTTTTCTCTGTTGGCTCAGAGGAGAATGAAGATGGGCACTTGGCTGACAACTACGTCCTCCCTTTACTGCCACCATCATAATTATCATCCTCCTCCTCATCATGATCCCCTGTGCAATGACATTGAGATTCCCGAAATCTGACATGTAGCTCTTAAGTTGCTTTCCTGGACTTAACTCTGCTTCAAACTCTTCCAGCCATGTGGCTTGTGGGCAGGTTAGGGGAGGATACAGCAGATGGGAATGGATGTATCTGCTATTTCAAGAGCTCTTCTGCTGGGTTAGCTGGATAGTTCTGTTCTCAGGAATGGGCATTGGGACATGGTGGAGGGTAGTGGTGCTGGATGGGTATGCTTTGGGCCAGAATTTTGGGAAAAGAAGTAGAAAAATGGCCATGCTAGGGGTCTTTCTAGAAAGGAGAGAGACTCAAAGGCAGAACTTCCCCTGTTTGATCTAAGACTTGAACTAACCTTTGACTTTTGGAAGAACAATGTTCAGTCCCACTTATGCTAATAACCTTATGAATACCAAACACTTTTCACATATTAATTAATTTAACCCTCAAAACAATCCTATGAGGTCAGCTATCATATCATTACCATTTGATTGGTGAAAAAACTGAGAGAGACATTAAGTAACCTCCCAGGCCTCTCAGCTAGTCAGTGGAGAAACGGGGATTTGAACTCAAGAACTGCCTCATATCAGAGTCTTGGTGCTTTCCTGGCACTCTGGACTCTTTCCTCCTTGGCCAAAGCAATCTGAGTTCCTGCACACTTGCTCCTGACTCTGTCAAAGTCCAAGGCCCCAAGCTGTGCTTCCTGCCATCTGCTCTTACCTTCCTCTTGCCAGGCAGAATGATGGGCTTGGAGAGCCAGTGAGATCTCACCCAGAGAGAGCGAGCTTGTCACCCCGTGGCTTCTGCGGTCTGAGCATCTGCTCGGCTCTCTGTCCCCAGCCCTTCCTTTGCAAGTGATTCACTATGTCAGTGGTGTGTCAGCCCTGCACTGGCAGCAGGCATCTCCCAGCATATCATCAGAGGCAGAGGAAGAGAAACACAGAAGAGAGCAGTGAGGGCAGTCCACCTCCCCCAGAAAGATATTGGGAGTCATTTTGAATGGGCTTGACAAAGGACTAGGAACAGCTCAAAAGGTGTTCTGCAGCAGATTATGGGTGCAGCCCTGGCTGGCTGGAAGTGGGAGTCAGGGTTGTCCCGGCAGCTCACAGCCCCAGGGGCAGAGCAGGTCACTGACCATGTTTCTGCAATGCTCCCCTGAGGTTGTAGTTGATAGCAACGTAGAAGGACCTTCGCACTTCTTGAAGGTCACCAGAACTTCCTGTTGCTCCACCTTCTGGGATTGGCTGAGATACTCAAGGAACAACCCTTGCTCAGGACACAGCTTTTTTTTTTTTTTTTTTTTTTAATTGTACTTTAGGTTCTCGGGTACATGTGCAGATCATGCAGGATTGTTGCATAGGTACATACATGGCAAAGTGGTTTGCGGCCTTCATCCCCCCATCACCTGTATCTGGTATTTCTCCCCTCATTATCCCTCCCCACCCTCCTCACTCTCCACTGTCCCTCTCCTAGCCCCCCACTAACTGACCGCAGTGTGTGATGCTCCCCTCCCTGTGTCTACGCATTCTCACTGTTCAACACCCACCTATGAATGAGAACATGCGGTGTTTGGTTTTCTGTTCTTGTGTCAGTTTGCTGAGAATGATGGTTTCCAGATTCATCCATGTCCCTATGAAGGACACGAACTCATCATTTTTAATGCATTTTTATTTTTTATTTTTTTTTTTGAGAGGGAGCCTCACTCTGTCTCTCAGGCTGGAGTGCAGTAGCATGATCTCCGCTCATTGCAACCTCCATCTCCCAGATTCCAGCAATTCTCCCACCTCAGCCTCCTGAGTAGCTGGGATTACAGGCGTACACCACCACGCCTGGCTAATTTTTTGTATTTTTAGTAGAGACAGGATTTTACCATGGTCTGGACTCAAACTCCTGATCTCAAGTGATCTGCCCACCTGGCCTCCCAGAGTCCTGGGATTACGGGTGTGAGCCACCGCGCCCAGCCCTCAGGACACATTTCTTTGTGTTTTTGATACCACTTGAATGAGGCCATTGCTTAAGTGAGGGTGATCATCAGAAGGGGCTTTGTCACAACCCCAAGCCAACCAGGAAGAGCATGTTCTCGACTCCCTGTGGAGCCACCGCGATGGGGAGATACTGAGAGAGTGCCAGAGGGTTTTCCCGACAGGCTCTCTAGCTTCAGAGACTCTCAGACCATGCGGAAGCATGCTAGGGCTTTGTGGTAGGAGGGAACGAGTGAGCAGCACATTTCTGTGAAAATGCAGTCTCTTTGTCATATTTGAAATTCATGTGAGATTATTTTAATTCTTGAAACAGGTTTCTTTCCAGCTCCAAATTATGATCTCAGCGTCAAGTTGAAGCAGTGTCTTTGTTCCCAAGTGGAATGAAGGCCCTGGAGGCAGATGATAAACTACATAAGTACTGTTAACCACAGGTAGAATATTTACTGTAAGTAATTTTGTACATTTGGACCATGAACAAAAAAATAGAGAAGTTTTATCATCTCCCTTCATCTCCAACCTATGCCCTGAAAATTTACTTATTATTAATATTTAAAGCCCATCACTCCGTGTGAATCATTGGCCATAAAAAGACATAAATTTTGCTCTGTTTCCATTTTATACACATATTTCTTCAACTCACCCATATGATCAAGGTTCTACATTGAAAATACATGTATATGAAAAGAGTATGTGCTTATAATGCCTCACCCACGTTGTCCTAACTGATATATTCGGTTGCGAGCTCCGGGAGCCTTCACCGAGAGAACCCAGGGGCCTGCCACGCTCCTTTGCTTCCTCCTTCTGCCTGCTTTCTCTCCATTTTGCCCACAAGGCATGCCTTAACCTACATGCAGTGCCACCCTGCTGCCAAGGCACTTTTCTTTGCCAGTGGCTTTGCTTGGCTCATCTTAGTGACAATGGGAAAGATAAGATCTAAGTCTTTTTTCAGCCTGATTCTTCTTTCTTTCTCAACAGCCTGAAGTAGGAGAGGAAAATGTTGACTTTAGATTTTAAAAACCTTGTGGCTGCCCGGTTTAAATGTCTCATTCCCCATCCTAGGTATTTTGCAGCATGGAACCAGAGAGGGCTGGCGCCTCAGCATTGGGTGAATACACTGGAATTCCTGGGTTCTCATGTTGTCTAGTGGATTGTGTGAACTTGGGAAATTCACTGGGTCTCAGTTTCATCACCTACCTGATCTATGTCAGAGGGTGATTGGGAGAGGGAAGCAAATGAGCCACTGAGTGTGAAAGTGCTTGGCTCCATGAAGCACTGTGCAAATGTAAGGAGATACTGTGATGATGAAGATTGTAATGGTGACGATGTTTTCAAGGGTCATTGAATGAATATATTTCACATTTCCAGGAAATGTGTTATTTGGTTGTTCATATAAAATTGCGTTATTGGAATCTGAGTTTGAGTCTAGTCCAAAAATTGGGAAGTGCTTTTTCTCCTAGAACTGCCACTGATTCACCAGTGGCAGTGTTTGGATGTGGTCACTAAGACGCCGCATGTCCCCATCTGTCTGCTCCTCCTGCCTTAATTTTTTAAGTGGCACAGATCTTCTTTAATCTCTTTCCTATAGAGAGGTGGGGAGGGCTGAAAAGAGACTGTTGGCACAGAGCTTCGAGTTCCTCTGCAGAAGGCTGAGGCCGTGGGGCTCTACTGCAGGGTGTGGTCATTCATTACCAGAATCTAAGCTCACTGGATGCACCACACCCTCACACAAAACACCTCCCCCTTCCTTCTGCCAGTTCATGGCTTTGTAAAGCACAGGGAAGTGCTTGTTCTCTGAGGTTAGCCACATAATCCCAGCTCTGTTAATTTCTACCTGGTTGGTGTGGACAAGGAACTACATCTCTCAAAGCCTCAGTTTTCTCATCTGCAAAATGATGTTATTAATAGTAGCCTTCTCATAGAAATGTAAGAATCACTGGTACTTTGGAAAAAAAAAAATCCATGCAAAGAGCACAATGCCTGAAACATAGTAAGCTCTTGTTGAACGTTTGCTGCTACTATTCTTATCATCATCATCATCTTCAGTATTTTCAGAAGCTGGGAGCAGTTCTATATGACCGGATGGCCCAGTGGGAAATTGAACCCCAGGAATACTTTGGCCTCATCTCTGGGGTTGCCGTCCTCATGTCAGTTACCGAGTGCTTTGCAGAAATTCCAGAACTGAAATATGAGGTTCCATGCTATAATATTTTTCTATTTCTGTTTTTAAATTAATTCTAACCATGTGGGATGCCCGGTGAGTTGATCAGTTTGCAAGACATGAACTCTGACATGCCTCTACTGTGAAGGAGCCTGTGTCTCATCTGGTAGGGCACCCAAGACCTTATAACCAGCTGCAGGTCAGGGTGGACTCGTGGGATTGAATGCCAGGGATGAGGAGTTCTGGCTGGGACAGGGGGTGGGCAAAAGCGGAGGACACTTAGATAGGAATTCATAGAGGAAGTGGCTGTGAACTGGATCAGTAGACACGTGGAACACTATGTCTATCTTACATGAAGTTCCCAACAAATGGTAGCTACTAATGTTATTATTTAATGGTTTTCTCACAATAGGCATTCAGTATATTTTTTGGATTGACTGATTGCCTAACTGGCAGTACAAACAAATGAGGCAGGTTTTATTATTCCCATTTCTTTTTGCCCAGAATGGCCTCAGGCTTATACTGAACTGGGCTTAGTGCTCATGGTGGTGGAACCAGTCATAACACCACGTGTTGAATTAACAGCTTTATTTTCCTCTTAGCTTTGCACCCCGGCACATTCCATCTACCTTGGCACAAAAGGTAGCAAACCTTCCTTCCATTAACTTCCTGTAGTGTCAAATAATCAGTAGTTTTTTGCAGAGCCTGGTCTTGGGGAAGAAACTCGAGGCAAACTGCCAAAGGACATAAAATTCTGATTTTTACCAGTTCCGTTAAGTATAGCGTTTCATTTTGATAAGGTGTTTGTACTCACATCCAAACTTAACAACGCTCTTCATTACTAATATTTGTTTAGTCCCAGCTCTGTGCGAGGCACTGTGCTAAGTATTTTACGCACATTTCTTCATTTAAATCTTGTAACAATCTTAGAATCTTTGTCAGGAGGTTTTATTATTTTCCCTATTATTGATATGGGGATACTGAGGCACAAAGAGGGCAAATAACTTGCCCAGGTGAGGCCACAAAGAACTTGGGAGGTCTCCCACCATAGCCTATACCCCTGACCAGCGTACCTATGGCCTCACTGTATGCTGGGTATCAGATCCATGGTCAGCTTGCTCTTGTCAAATTCGGGGTGAAGTACAGGCATGTTGGGTTGCTGGTTTCAAGGACTGTTCTTGACAGTTACCCTTTGCATGGTCTAGCTGTCAGTCCTGGGAAACCTCTTAGTCCACTGTAGCCAAACCCTTTGATTTAGTGGGTATGAGGTCTCCCGTCTTGGCTATTAGGCGGAGCCTCCACACACTGATTGTGGGACAGGCCATTTGAATCTGTAACCCTTATGACCACCCTATATAAAATTTGCCTCGTTCTTCTGTCCCCTTACGCTGCTGCACCTTCCTTTGTGGCTGCCAGTCCCACCTGACATGTATTTATTCGTTCAGTTATCCACATTCTGTTGCCCTCGCCTTAGAATGTTAACTCCACCAAACAAGTGCTTTGTTCTGTTTCTGTTACATCCCCAGTTCATACAACAGTGTCTGGCATATAGTAGATACTTAATAAATGTTTTGAGAATCTGATAAATGGACTGTCTGGTGGGGGGCAGGGCTCATCCTGCCAGTTTTCCAGATAAGAACACATGGACACAGGGAGGGGAGCATCTCACACGGGGGTCATTTGGGGGGGAAAAAGGGGAGGGACGGCGGGGGGTGGGGAGTTGGGGAGGGATAGCATGGGGAGAAATACCAGATATAGGTGATGGGGAGGAAGGCAGCAAATCACACTGCCATGTGTGTACCTATGTAACAATCTTGCATGTTCTTCACATGTACCTCCAAACCGAAAATGCAATAAAACGTATATATATTAAAAAAAAAGAAAACCAAAGCTCAAAGAAGTTAAGCAACTTATTTAAAGTTACACAGCTAATAAAGCTTCCATACTGATCAGCTGATAACCCCTTGAGCCCAAAGTCTCTTCATATTTTCAGCTCCTTATTCCTAAAATACCTGGAATCTGACAACCTGTTTGATGGGTGAGTGCTTCTGTTACTGCACCTTCTTGGCCTGTCATATCTGCTGGCAAACTTGTGCACATGTATTCCCCTCCCTGACACCCTCCACCTCCATTACCCAAAGATTTTTCACTTTCCATCTCATTTCTCATTGATTTATTAGCATAAGCCATTTTTAGCTCACTATTATAATAAATCTATTAACTCCTAGTGATTACAATCAGCATTAATTACATCTAACCTTAAAGTATCATACAATGCATGGCTGTAGGGAAGACTCCACTTTTGGATGTGGCAGCCCCTGACACCTCCGACAGCAGATTTCTGGATGCCTCTTTGAGAGACACCCGTGGGCTTTAACACACTGGAGTTGAGTCTTAGCGTGCTCGCTTAAAACGCGAGAATTGGCTTTTAAGTCTGACAGACATAGGTTCCAACTGATCTTTCCCGTTTCTAGCCAGGTGTCCTCAGGCAAGTCACCTCATCTCTTGGAGCTCCCTATTTTCACCACATTATTGGGAAATTCAGATATGGCAGCCATGGTGGTATCTCACCCAGCCTCTCTCCAGGACATGATAGGGGTGATGGATCCCTGTGCTGGGTGCGCTCTCTACCTCCCGTCCTGTTCTTGGAGCTATTTAGGATGAACACCTGGAAACATTTATGACATCACTTATTCTGTATTGTTTCCCCTTTATGTATGGTAATTAGGGAACTATGTCCATCTAGCGTAGGTAACAGTCCTGTTCCTTTAACGTTGATTGGGTCCTTCCTAAATGCCTGGATAGGTGAAGAATCAGACTAAAGTCCATGGTAACCAAGAGGAGTTACCCAATCTATCAATTAAAGTGTTCTTCTCTATGTCTAACAAAGCTCATTTCTTATTTTCATTATTAAGTCCTCTTTCTTTGAGGAGAGGTAGGAAGCGTTGGCTAACTCTGATTCCCTAGCGTGGAATGGAAGATTTTAGCACATAAAGATGCTGTCACTAGGGGCTGTATTAAAATAAGAACCTGTCACTTAAATCAGTAATTATCATGGGGTTTAAAAGTATCAACAGCAAAATTCTTGAGTTAGTTAAATGCTTTTTTTTTTTTTTTTACGTTACTAGAATTTAGTTAACATTTCCTGAGCACTTATACCATGCCAAGTGCTTTACATAAATATTTTATTTAATCCTAATGATAGTCTGATGAGGCAGTTACTGTTTTAACCCTATTTATAGATAAGGAACAAAATACTTAGGTTAAGAGGCATGACCAAGATTGCGGTAGTGAACAGAGCACCTGAAATGATGCTTTTGACTGAGACATACTCTTCATTGTGATAAACACTGTTGCCTTTTCTTAGTCAAGAGGAATAAAAGTATAGAGTCAGAACAATTTCCTTCCCTGTTAAGACTTTTTCTTAGGTTGCAGAGAATCACTAGCAAGAGACAGAGAGGCAATAGGCAAACCTTGGTCTTCAGAAGAGCGCAAATCTAGAAGAAGAAGGGACTGTGTAAGTGGGTGGAGTGGGGAGAAAGAGGAGGGTGAGTTAGGTTCAAAAAATGCTTTAAGGGAGGGTAGGGGTTAAGCTGGTTCCTGGGAGGTGTAGGGTTGGGCAGGTGAATCGTTGGCATCAGGGCAAATAGCTTGGGCTGGAGCACAGCTGTGGTAGCAGTGGAAATGTAGATTGTGTATTTCGGGAAGAGCAAGCATATACTTTTACTCAATTGCTAATAGGAGATGTGGTTGGTGAAATAATTAGATGACCATGGTCTTTGAATGTCTAAACCCAAATTATATATGTTAATGAGTCAGGACACACCTAAATAGTATTAGAGAGTAAATTTGATGAAAATTCTGCAGCAGACCCATGGGAAATATTATATGTGCTCTCTTATATTGTTTCAGAAGTTTTCTTAAAATTATAGTTATTAAACTATATATAGAAGTGTGTTGTAGGATGAGTACAGGCCTTGGGATGGATGACATGGTCTTGGATGGGAATTCCAATTTCATCATTTATTAGCTAAGGGACAGTTGGCAGGTTAATAAAATAGTTCTGAGTCTCAATTTCTTTGTCTGTAAAATAGAAGTGATCATTGCAAGTTTGCAAAGATTAAATGGGGCACTATTTATAAATTGCTTGGGGGCAATTCTGTATATGGTATATACTCATCAAATAGTAGCTCTATTAAATTAGAAAGCACAGAAAAGCATAGCCTGATCCCTGGAGTAGAGAGGATTTTCCATAAAAATGATCTGGTTTATTTGTGTGTTTGAGTGTGTGTATATTACTTAGCTGTGCTTTCTATACACACACACACACACACACACACACACACACACACACACACACAGAGCATCTATTGATAACTCAATCTACCGAGCTAAACTCTGCAGATACGTGACTAATACTTGAAGTTGAAAACATTCCACATATAAATATGCTGTGAGCCCAGGCCAAGATGGGAATGAATGGTACCCAGGCCTGTTAGAAGTCAACCATTTTTAAAACAAATGCCACTTATTAGCTTAAAGATGGTAATGTGGTGACTTTGAGAAGCATCTTGTTGGAGCCCCACCTCTAAAAGTCCAGTTTTCCCCTATAGCCTGGGACACATGTGCCTTTGAATTCATGCCAGCAATAGGGAAGGTCAACGAAGAGAATCCTGATATTACATTAACACTTTCTTTACTTCTCCTTGGAAGTTCTCCTGTTTGTATTTTTAGGTGCTTAACTGCATTAAAAAATATTAGGGGAAAATTGTTGACTTAATGAAGGCCTTGTGCCTTCAACAGAGATACTATTATGTATCCTTATTGATTGAAAATCATCGACAGTCCATTCAAGGTTTCCCAGTAGATATGTTTCCATATCGTTGAGTGTGAAGTTTTGTGTCATGAGCATCAGAAGGACAATGTCAAGTGTGTGCCTAACAAAACTTGTTCACTGCCTAACACTTGCCTATAGCTTTCTCCAGCAGTTCCAGACATGCATGATCATTGATTCTGAACCATCTTCGATTAGCAGGCACTTCTAACACTCAGGTTTCTCTGCTCCCAACCTCTCTTTCAATTGGTTAATGATCTTAAAATACCCTCAGCTGCACCACAGTGTCTTTAAAGGGCCTGCTATTTAAAGGCACCTTGGGAGGAATCCCCGGATTCACACATTTGCATATTAGGCCAATGTTCTGAGTGTGTTTGGGAAGTCAGCAGTTTCAGATAATATTGACAACAGCCTTTTGGCCAGGGTTGACATTATTCAGATAAGGCTTGCTACATACTGATCTTTTCCATGTATCATTTTGCTTAGTTTAAATGCTTAGGTCAGTGTCGAGATTGGCTGATTAATATTAGTGTCAGCTAACCCCACAAACATACACACCATTCTGAAGTGGACACTTTAAAATTACATGAATTTTAAATTCCATTATAAAACACGGTGGGGTTTTTAATAGAACACCAACAAACAATATTGTTAAGCAATTAAAAAATAATAAAACAAACCTGCTTAAATAGCTGTAACCTCACAGGCTCAAAATTATGCCTGCTGCCCTGTGAACATTAACTCCTGAGAACTAGGGGAAATAAACTGTTAAGGACTGAAAATAGACTAGACACACTATAGAAGTAGTTGAAGCATCACTTCCATGCTTCTTGCATGTGGTCCATTTGAGCAGGTGACAAGACTTGCTTCTCTCTCTCTTCAGCACCGCCTTGCACTGCGTTCTCAGCTCCAGAATTACTTCTGTGCATCTTCTATCAAGCACAGAAGAAAAGCAATTTCTACACACCTCATCAGGTCTTAAAATATATCCTTCTCTGATTCCTCTGTTGCACTTGACACTGCTGGCATTTCATTTCCTCAGTGTCGTAGGGTAGTGGGAGGTTATGGTTGACCTTACAAGAGGAACTTGAAGCCTCAGAGAGATAAGGTGACACCTTCCTGATTGCATACAGTTGTATTTACAGCAATGCTGGGGTAAGAGCTTGGATTAGAACTCGGGACCCTTGTGGCATCCATCTGTTGCTCTTGCCTTCCAGGATAAATCTCCTTTCCTGCTAAGATAGTTTGACTTCTACAAGATCTTGATTTTCATTTTAATAATCCCAAGTCTTCCCCTGACTCTGCAAAGGAATTAAATTTAAATACGTAGCCTACATTTTATCTTGAGATTTTCTTTAGAAGGCAGGAAAAAGAAGAAAAGGAAAAGGAGGGGCCAGATATTCAGTCTTCCCATCATGAGAGCAAAAATCCTTCTGTTGGGTTGGAACCCTTTGTTCAGATACTCCTGGGAGAGGTGTTGGACCAAAGGCTGCTTTGCAAGCCTCCAGGCTCTCCAGTTACCCCTGGAGACACGAGGGAAAACCTGCATCCCACATTCTAAATCTCTGTGGGGAGCGTACCCATGTCAGCATTAAGTGATGGGACTCAAAGATAGTCTTGTCAGTCTAATTCCTCTAGAATCATTGCCTCTCCTGTCAGAGCTGTCTGTCTCCTTACCCATAATCCTCATCACTTTGATAGCCCGTCAGGAATATGGGACTTTGCCCGGTCTTGCCTTCATCCAATAACATTATGAAATTGATACTGACACTTTCATTGGCACTAATTTCTCTAAGAGATTGGAGCCAGAGGACAAGTGGTTTAGCTTCATGGCAGTTAAGCTTTCCAAGTAGATCAAGATGGCCTAAGATTGATTGACCTATACCCTGAGGAAATGGGGAGGGAGGAGGGCACAGAAGGAGAAGAGGGGGTGGAAAATCAATGGCTGCGTCCTTGTCATCAAATGGTATTTATTGACTGCCTAAGAAGGACAGTGTCCTATTTGGATATTCTGAAGATACATGTGAGGCCCCTCTATAGACTGCCTCAAAGGGAGTTTAGAAGATTAGGATGGAGGCCTGTTGGCTAGAGTGGTTCGCTGCTTTACTTGTGATTTTGCCCCACTAATGTCTGGAGTTCAAAACAGCAATTGATTCCACCCATGACTATCTTTTTTCCACCTTCCGCTCTCACACACAGAAGGTCTAAGTTACTTTTTATTAGGCTTACTACATCATTTTTCATCCAGACCTAAGGGGGCTCTGTTAATAAAGATGCTGGAACAACAAATGTAAATAAACACACTGTCTTGGGCAAATCAGGGTGTGTGATCACCCTCCTTTTAGTAGAGCTAGATATCTCTAAACTGAATGAGGAGAAAGCCCCTTTTTGGCAGGCTTTAATTTCTTACCTGAACCATTTTTAGGTTAATGGATGCATGAAGAAAGAGACTTTTGATGAGGAGGTACCACGAGGGTGAGAAGTTTTAATGAATTGGCCAGTCTAATAATACAACCTGAGCTGGATGTCAGTACAAGAATAATATTATAGACTCATTGTGAGAAGTCACGAAATTGTAAAAAAAAAAAAAAAAAAAAAAAAAAATATGCATTTTCAGATTAGATCTTTGGATTTTTTTTTTCCTTGGAAAAAAAGTTAGTGAGGGCTAACTCACTACTATAGAATCCACCGCCCCAATCTACCTCGCGACCCCTTTTTGGGGTATCCTGTTCGGGTGTTCAATACTCCTGGGTATATAACACATAAGTATATTATATACATCACTTATGGAAATATTTTATCTGATGAGATGGAGGAAGGTATACAATTATAAAGAAATGCATACCAGTAAATCTCCTTACACACCTGTTTAATAGGCAACCACTTGGTGCTAGTTCATGTGTACGTTCATACACATTCTTGTTCAGGAGCACATCTGTGCGGGTGCACATGGGATTTCCCACACGTTTATGAGGGTCTGCTCGTGGGCATCGGTGGCACCTCACTGCCTTTCCCTGTGTGACTTAAGGGGCTTCTTAGAGCACGTGGCGCTGTGGATGTCAGCTGTCAGCCTCGCCCACAGAGCCGCTGCAGGGCAGCAGGGCAGGCGTGTAGACAGGAGCAGGTACTAAGGTATATAAAGCGTGCTGTACGAGGGAAGAGATCACAGAACTGATGTGGTGTTATTTCAATTGATTTTGGTGTTGCGTTTATACCCGCACATACTGGAAATCAATCGACCCTCTGTACCCTCGCCATTCCTGCTGCAGCACGGTTCGAATGAAATGCTTATATCATTTTTATGGCATGTCTGTGAAAGGGATGAGTGAGCCAAGAGATTAATAGAGGCTGCTGGGGCCCTTGCCCGGCTGCTGTCCAGGTTTGTGGGGAGAGGAGACGGCAGCCAAGGTTCAAGGTGCCACGAAGGTGACTCCCTTGAGAAAGCAGAGAGGATCTGTGGAGCAGGAGGCTAGACAAGTCTTCTAGGGTGGATCAAGGATGAAGGATGTGGGCAGATGGAGCTGCGGGCTAATGTGTTTGCTAGGTGAGGCATCCTTTTCTCGATGGGTGTCTCAGGTGCTGCCTCGGATCCTGAATGCACCTGTAACATGGTGCTCTTCCCATGTGTCATCTCTGTTGGTTTATTTGTGTTTCCCCCCCCCCCCCCATAGACCTGGGGACCTGTTCAGGCTGGGGTTGTGTCTTTTTTCTCCCTTTCTAGTTGCCAGTTCAGGGCCCAGCACAGGAGGAGGTATTTGGTGAGCACATAGGCAGGAAAGGCCAGTCTGGAAGGTGTGGCATGAATCGTGAACTGTAGTATGGAGGTCACTTTCAAGGATTCTAGAGGGTGGATATTGCTACAGTTCCTAGGGAGCTGCTCTTGGGAGATTAAATGCCTGTAGATTGAACTCCCAGTTCACCCAGAGCCTGAGAGTCCTCTACATCTATCACTGTCCTTATAATGTCGTTTTGTCCCCTGTGCCTGCCACTGATGTGCCAGCCTGGGTGCTGAAGGCTAGACATACGGGAGATATGGTGCTGTGGATTGAATTGTGTCCTGCAAAAAGATATGTTGAAGTCTTAATCACTAGTACCTGTTAATGTGACCTTATTTGGAAATAGCATCTTTGCAGACGGAATTAAGATTTAAGTTGAGATGAAGTGATACAGGAAGAGGGTGAGCCCTTGATCTAGTTTGACTGAGGGCCTAATAAAAAGAGGAGAAGAGACACAGAAATGGACACACACAAAGAGGAAAATACCATGCGATGAGAGGAGAGAAGGCCATGTGATAACAGAGGTCAGAGTGATGCATTGACAAGCCAAAAAATGACAAAGATTGGCAGCCATCGACAGAAGCTTGGTGGAGGCAAGGAGGGACTCTGTCCAGCGTCTCGGGGACCGTGGCCCAGCTGGTACCTTGATTTCCCACTGCTAGCCTCCACAACTGTAGAGAATAACTTTCTGTTGTTTTAAGTCACCTAGTTTGTGTTTTGTTGCCGTTGTTATGGAAGCTCATACCTTTGGAGAGCCAATGCTGACGATGTCCGCGGTGGCACTTGCACAACATGTCTTTTCTAATTGCCTGCTCTCTTAAAGGGACTTTACTAGGAACTCAATGAAATTCAAAGATGTGCAGGATAGGGTCCTTGCCTTGGAGGGATTTATGATATAGAGAATTTTAGGACCAGCTGAGAAGCTTGAATTGAGATAAGTAAGGAGATGGGCCAATGTTGACCCCAGGACATTCAACAGCAGGGTTGGTTCAAATGCAGATGGTTTCCTCAGAAAATTCTAACACTGGCTGATGGCACAACTTCCAGAAGTGAAATGTCATGGGACCACTCTGTGGCTTGTCCACAAGATACCCTGGTCACAGCCACAGGGTGGCGGGCTCCTATTATCGATCCTGAGACTTGGATAGTCTATTGTAGTTGGAGGCAATTCTGTGCCTCAGTAGAGAGCTGGGCCTGGGAGGCGTGCCGACTAAGATGGGCAGGTGCCAACACCTGGTCCAGTGAGCATAGGCAAGAGGCCACAGGAGGCCACTGCACCTGCAATAGTCCATCCCCTCTGCAGAGGCAGGGCCAGTGTTCCTGCAGTGAGAGGGTGCGCGGTTCAGGGCTGTACAGCCCCCAGCAGAATGACATTCAGAGCTTGTTGAACTCAGCATAGTGCTGCAGTGAATATTTTCTAATAAAGGGGAAAATACCATTTTGTCTGACATAAGATGATAGGTCTGTGTCAAGCCCAGGGTGAGCCGAGTGTGAGCACACAGGATTCTCAGGGCGTGGGACTGAATTCACATTTTCAGAATGGCCTGGAAGAAGACATTGGACTTCCGTGTTTTCTCACTAACTGTAAATTCAGGCCTCATTTCAGCATCTTCGATTTAGGTGCATTATAGTTCAGAAGTGTTTTCATTCTACACCTGGTGCTTTGGGGCCATATGATTATGTAGCTTGAGGCAGGGAGGGGCGAGATTAAGAACATAGACTTGGGAATCCCAGAGCTCCAGTTAGAATCATGACACTGCCACCTACTAGCTGTGTGACCTTAGGCAGACTACTTAACTGCTCTGACTCTAATTATAGGACGCGCCTCATGAGGCACTGTGAGCACTGGACGAAATCATACAGAGCCCAATATCATACGGTGCCGACAAGTGACCAGTATCGGTCAACACGTGATAGCAGACCACAGCTATTATTATTGTGTTTTACTGCACAGGTATTTAAGACCATCACTCTGACTTTTCTGAGGGTGGTAATATGCCATGGTATCACTCCATGTGTACTTAGAAATACTGGGGAAAGGGTTTTCCTTAGACATACCCTGGATACGTTATTGCAGTGTGTGAGACCCATACAACTGTGGGTGACGTGTCTAGTTGGGGAGTCTTATATCAGCCAGCGCCTATAAGACCCACGTTCCTCCAGAAAACGATTTTCTTCTTCTCAGCATCAGTTTGTTCTCTTTCTTCTGACTCATTGTGCCTCACTTTAATTTGAAAGAGCTTCATATTGAAACTATCCAGGATCACTTAGTGGGATTTTAGTTATTAGATTTCCCTCTTGTGACCTAGGTAAAGTCAGAAGCATCTGGGCTTAGCCCTCAGGAATTTGGGCTCTTGTTCTCTTGGTCTTGGTGTTGAAATCAGATCATTGCAAGTGCCAAAAGAGACAGGAGTGAGTGGGTGAAGGCATGAGGACAGTAGGGGTTCAATGTGCCAGCCCCTGGCACTGCATGGCCTCAAGTGATGTTTCCTCCCAGTCTTCAAAAGTCCCCAGGAAGCTGGGGAAAAGTTACAGATAAATCTTTAGGGAAAATGAATGTCTCTATTTTGACGCAACACTAGCTAACCATAGTGGCTAGAATTGAATTTAGACACATTGAAATTTGAACTATGATCTCTTTATAGGGCCTTGGACCAAAAACTCAGCATTTTGTATTCTGGTCATCTTATATATGCAATCGGGAGGTAACTACTCATTTCCTGTGGATGCCTGGGATGGTCTGAAATACTGTCTGTACAAAGAGTCTTTGGAGAAGTCTGATGGCTTCGGCCTTCCCCCCAGGCTGCTTGTTTTGACATTCTCAGGCCCCTTGCTGCCGGCCATTCTTGTGCTGTGAATTTCTGATTGCCCCGACAGCTACATCCTCATGCCACAGTTGTGGGTCTCAAGTTTCCTGGAAATGTCATGGGCTTCTCTCCTACATAAAGCTAGTTCTCTTACCAATGAATTTCAAGGGAGTAAAGGTTGGGGGTGGGAAGGAGACTGTGGCTGACTTGTCCCATTGTCAGAAAAACAGTACTGGATGGGGGTGCAGCATGGTACTGCAGTGAAATGAGCCCAGACTTTGAAGTCAGAGGGACGTGGATCTGTTTGCCATTTATTAACTGTGTGACCTTGAGCAAATTATGAAACGTTGAGCTTCAGTTTCCTCAGCTACATCACTGGGGATGAGAGGATCTACCCCAAAGCTGTTGTGATGACTAAGGGAGGTCAGGGAAGCCTCGTATTCTGAATACCCATCCTGCATTCCCCTTCCTTAGGTGTGTGTTCTTGGGCTGGTTGATGAGCAATATCATTTTCAATCACCAAGCGATACCTCTGAGCTATGGATGCTGCGAGGCATGAACGTCTTTGGTTCCTGTAAGGGGCTGGGAGGGAATCCGAACCAGAGAATAAAGCTTATCTTTTGGGAAATGATTCAGGGAGAGGAGTGGAGAAGTGAGGAGGACGTGCCTTGCTGTGCTGCCTGCAGGAGCCCGCGTGCCCCGGAGACCACAGAGGGCAGAGTCTGTCTGGAAGCAGAGGAGGCAGAGAGGGGAGGGCCCAGAGGAACGGGTCTAGGAACGGAAGGCTGTGACTCGTCCCCAGGTCTGCTCTTGGGCGCAGCCCATGTTCACTTGGCCTCTGTCCCACATCTGCCAATAAAAATTAAGAAATTGATTTTCTTTTGTTTGCCTCTGAGGACCAGGCTTTTTTTTATGAGACAGTAAATGGAATCCCTCTCTGAGCATGGCTAGATTTTTAATTGTGTTTGTTGTGCTTTCACTTATTTCATTTTATGAGTTCCTGCTCCCAGATTTGTTGATGCGAAGCTCTCACCCACCAGGGACGTGTCAGTGTTTGATTTCTATCAGTAGGAAAAGGTTGAGGTTTTAAAAAAATCATTTTCTTAATCCAAAGGTTGGCTTATTTGCTTCATTCTGACACATTAAAAAAGCATGAGACCCGTGCAGTCTTATTTGCCTCTGCTCCCCAAGTCACATCTAGGTGATCATGATCTGACCCTGCGGAACTGAAGATCTGAGCTCAACTTTGGGACGGACAGAGAGGAGGAGGCAGTTTTAAAATGGATTGTATCATTGAGGATGACAAGCCCCCCCCCCCCCTTTTTTTTTTTTTTTTGCATGAGAGACTTCTGCAGAGACTTGCTGAAGATGGTGGGAAGCATGTAAAGTGTATGAATGAAAAGATACCATTGGTGAATGTGGAGATGTGATAGACAGCACCCCCACCAATCACAATTGCTTAAAACAACAGGTGCCTCATTTCGCAGGTCACCAGGGCTGCACCAGGTGTTGGCGGGAGCCCTTCGCTCTGTTGGCCTCACTGAGAGACTGGGACTGAGTGGGGTTCTGCCTGATGCTTCCACAAATGCCAGCACAAAAGGGAATGTGACAGTTCACACTGGATCTTGACGATTCCGTGTGGGAGTGATGCATCCTTACTTCTGCTCAGTTTTCATTTCAGGGAAAGTGATGGGGGTACTGTTTAACTTCAAGGTGGTCCACAGAACTGCAGTCCCAGTGAGTGCTTGAATATACTCGTAAATAGCAGGTATGCCTACCACAGCTCGTGAGAGGGCTTTCTGAGTTGGGAAGTGAAATTGCTGCCCCGCTACCCTACTTTGGAAGGAGGTACAAGTATAAAGGAAGGAGTACAGAAATTGATTCTGGCCTTGAAATTGTACAGTTTAACTCTATCTGTTGGACTTATCAGCCCAGAGCTATTTTATGTGTGAGCTGAGCCAACCCTGAAAACATTTGGCAGTCCATCATTAGATGCGCTGATTTAGCCCCAGTCACAGGGGAGCTGGCATCTTGCCTTCTGTATATGGGCTCATGTATTCACACCAAGTACTCTCAGTATGTGAAAAATACTTGGTGTCAGCTATACTGTTGAGAAAATGGGTAGTTTGGTGTGAAGAGTCAGAACTTTGAAGTCAAAGATGGCTTCAAATACAGGTTCCACCACTTCCTGAGTAGGTGATTGTTGAAAATGACTTAAACTTATTGGAGGATCAGTTTTGTGGGTGATTAAATGAGAATAGTGGTAGTTTTGAGGATCAATTGAGATGAGAACAAAATGCCTAGCAACATATCTGGCATGTAGTAGGTATTTAATTAATGTCAGTTTTATTTTCCCTCCATCTTCCCTTTTCTTGTAAACCACAGAGATCCCAGCATCCTTGGGGCTCTGTCACTCCTTCAGAATTGGGAGAAGAACCACTTCTACATGTTGGCTGGGCAAATGCCCCAGGGTTGGGCCAGTGGCTGGGTTTTCTTGGGGCCACATTTCTGAGAATGGTCAATGTCCTGTAAGTCAGAGAGTTGCTGGAACAGAGCAGAGTTTTAGAGCCAAGGGTCTGGCATTTGGGAAAATGATTCCAAAGCCATCTTTCCCCAGATCTGAAAGAGGGAGTGAGTATTGATGTGTCAATGCATTCCTTGGGAGGGAATCTGTGACTCACCTCTTTCCCCCTCTCTTCGTGCATTACAAACCTTGAGAAAACCTTTCTCTGGAGTGACCAGAAATTTCTGCAGAATGGTGGTTACCCATAGGTCCTCAGGGTGACTTGCTGTCCCAGGTTTTTCTTCTGGGACTGGGGCTCAGCCCACCTGGGCGGAAGCTCACACTACTGCAGTAAGTTCCCTCTCCGCTGTTCCCATCAGAGACTTTCTCTTTCTCTGGGATCCTGAATCCCATCTTGGAAGAAACCACTTATGGAAATTGGAGCCATTCCTTACTCTACACCCTCATCTTTCCCCTGTGGAAGGAGCAGGGAGGAGAGGAGAAAGCCTTTGGACAGACAGTATGGACCATCCTCCGGGGAATGACACCTGTCAGGGCCATTGAGTTTCTCCAGTCATCCAGTGGTTCTCTTATGGTGTGGTTGGAAGAATAAAACCCACCATGGATCTGAAGAAGAAAAAACCCACCGTGGATGACATCAATTTTAGAAGAGAATAATATGATGTTGAGAGTCTGTGTAGACCTCCATTCCCTTGAGGGTCTCTCTCCAAACTTTCACTTACTGTAAAGGCTGTGAGAATGTTTCTCTTCTTTTTGATTATTAGTGTTGCTTAATAAAGTAATTGTGTTATTTGGAATGGATTAGTGGCAGTAGAGAGGCCAATAACAGGTAGTAGGCAGTGTGTGTGTGTGTGTGTGTGTGTGTGTGCGCGCGCGCACGCGTGTGTGTGTTTTGGGGAGACTGCCCTGTTTATTACATTTAAAAATTTTTGTTTTATTATACTTTATTTTTAGAGTGATTTTAGGTTCACAGAAAAATCAAGTAAAAGGTACAGAGATTTCTCATCTACCTCGTGCCCCCTTCCCATGCACAGCCTCCCTCATGATCAGCGTCCTCCACTGAGTGGTACATTTGTTATGGTTGATGAAGCTGAAACTGGCTTTTCTGGCAAGGTCTAGAACTGCTACATACCCAGAACAGCCCTGTCCAAGGAAGACCCAGTGCCAGCTGTAGCCCTATAAGACACAGGGGCAAATTACCGGAGTCTCCCCTTACATCCTTTGAAGTGATGGGTCTCTGTTCTAATTATTGGGTTTTTTTTTTTTTTTTTTAAAGACGGAGTTTCACCATGTCGGTCAGGCTGGTCTTGAACTCTGGACCTCAGGTGATCTCCCGCCTTGGCCTCCAAAGTGCTTGGATTACAGGCGTGAGCCACCACGCCTGGCCAATTACTGGATTTTCTTTTAAGGAATGTAGTTTATAGAAGCAAAGGTGAGTAAGAGGGCCTTGAGAATGGGACAAGAGTTTGATGGTGTGATGCTCTTTTCTGCTGTGGATATAGTTTAATAGGAACACTCGGCAGTGCTGGGAAGAAGACATGATGAATTATCTGTAATCTATCTGGGTGAGTCTAATGAGGTGACTCACTCCTGTTCCAATTCTCAAGAGTCAAGAGGAACATCTTTAAAAAGGGTCTTGGGGAGCTGCAATCGAAGGCAGCTGCTTATGAGGAGGTTGATGTATCGGAATTGATCGAGTATCCCTTTGTAGAAATTCTTTCCCCCACAGTCTGCCCTTTCAGGGAGGCAATGCTGGCTGAGGGTTATGAGCACAGGCTCCGGAGCCATACTGTGAGTTTGAATTCCAGCATCACCACTTCTCTGCTAGGCATCTGTCCCTGGGCAGGTCGCCACTCTATGCCTTAATGCCCCCATCTTTAAAAAGGGAGAAATGATGGTACCAATGTCACAGAGGCATTATAAGATTAGCTGCCTTGACAGAGCCTGATGTATAGGAAGCACTCGATAATAAAAACTATTACAATGATTATGATTTCTCCAACTAACCCCTCAACTCACCATAATTGGACTTTTCCGTAATATTCCATGGAAACTTCGCTCATTAAGGTGACCTCCACATTTTCCAACACAGTGGCCTATTTTCTAGCTTAATTCTATGTGTCCTCAGTGTATGTGTCTCTTGAACTTCTAGAAACTCTCCTCCTTTGAATTTTCTTTTTTTTTTTTGATGGGGATTCTCACTCTGTTGCCCAGGCTGGAGTGTAGTGGTACCATCTCAGCTCACTGCTACCTCCGCCTTGCAGGTTCAAGTGATTGTCCTGCCTCAGCCTCCCAAATGGCTTGGATCACAGGTGTGCACCAACGTGCCCAGCTAATTTTTGTATTTTTAGTAGAGACGTGATTTTACCATTTTACCAGCCAGTCTGGTCTTGAACTCCTGACCTCAGGTAATCTACCTTCCTTGGCCTCCCAAGTGCTGTTTCCTGCCACATCTCTGACTGTTCTCTTTTCCCTTGCTCCACTTCCAATGCCCACATTTTAGGTATTGGGGTCCCCAGGGCTCTGATGTCTGGCTTTATTCTTTCATCTCCATCGTCTTCCTGGGTGACCTCCTTCCTTCCCAAGGCTTGCGAGCCTGTGGCAGGACACTTCCATCTATGGTTCTGACCCCAGCTTTTTCAAATCCTCAAATAATGTAGAGAAGGTGGAGACTGTTTTAGATCCCAGGCTCCTGGAACATTTTGTTGACTACTTGCTATGTATGGACTTTACATGAGCAGATTCAAAGAAACAGCCTTTGACAAAAGGTTTAAATCTTGATGTATCTTCTCAACCTTCTCCCTCTTCTGTGTCCTTCCTCCATGTCACTATAACAGTCCACATCCTAGTATGCTGAGAACAGAAAGGAGTGGGATTGAGGGCATCACTTCCATTGTGTGGTCTTTGTGTCTTCCTACAGTCTGTGGTCTACAGTTCTAATAAAGCAAGTAGTCTGTAGCCGGAGTGAAGGCTTGTGAGCTTTGGAGTAAACAAGACAGCCTGGGTATGGATCCTGCCTTCATCACTGTATTCTGTAACCTCTCCCTCCAGACACCTCCTTCCTGTAGCCCTGTGGCCTGAGACTGCCTCTCTATGATACTAAATCTCCAGTTTCCTCTTTTCCTTGCTTGCCGCTGTTTTACTGATGTCCCTCTTCCAGATGTATCCTAAGGAGGGGATGAGCGAGGCAAATTTTTACACATTTGCAATTACCTTTATTTTGTCCTTACATTGGATTTATTTTTTTAG
Organism: Alouatta palliata; assembly: GCA_004027835.1. Classification (NCBI taxonomy): domain Eukaryota; kingdom Metazoa; phylum Chordata; class Mammalia; order Primates; family Atelidae; genus Alouatta; species Alouatta palliata. Next base: position 205,700 of record PVKV010000470.1, read on the forward strand.
GTGCAGATTTCCAGGTTGAAAAGTTGCCCATCCAAATGTTGAAGAAATTCCTCTGTACAGTAACAATAGTGACACAGTTACAGAGAATGATTCCATTGTCTTTCTCATCGCTGTTCCTTTATAAATGTATCCCTCCTGCCTGAAAGCTCTTAGTGTCTTCACTTTATCCCCAGGGTTCTGGCATTTTGTAAATGTGTGCCTTGGTGTGTGTGTGTGTATGTGTGTGTGTGTGTGTCTGTGCACATACATGCATACTTGTATACTTGTGTTAATTGTGCTGGAAACTGGGTAAGTAATTTGAGTGAAATTTCAGTAAGTTTTTTAGTTTTCTATTCATCTGTTCTATTCATATTCATTCTCCTTGTCTCTCTTTTTCTCTTTTTTTGCCTCTCTGGGATTTCTTATAATTAGACTTTGGATCTCTTTATCAAACCTTTGATTTTCTTATCTTTCCTTTTCCATTTACCACCTCTTTCCTCTTTGTTTAATTTTCTGGAAGATTTCTTGACTTTATTTTCCACTCTTTAACTTTAAAATTTTGGTGATTGTTATTCCCAAGGACTCTTCACTACCCTCTAATTGTTCACGGTTTAAATACTGCCTTGCTTTTATAGATGCAGTGTTTTCACTGACGGCTCTGAGGATATTAGCAATTTTTTTAGAAAATCTTCTTCTGCTTCCTGCATTGCCTCTGCTTTCTGCGGGTTGCTGATGGTCTACTTGTCTTGTGCTCTCTCATGCTGGAGCTTTGCTGAAGTACCTGATGATCCTGAACTGTTTTTTCATGTTTAGGAAATTGAGCACTGGAAAACTAGTATGATTCTGCTTTGTGTGCATGGGTGGGACTTGCCAACTGGCAGGCTTCACTGTGGCATGATCACAGAATGAACTTGACTTTTTATTGGGAGATCCCCAAATGTCCATATTAAGAAGTATTTTTTTTGAGAGGGTTTATCCAGAGATGTATTCTCTAATCTCCTGCAGGATGCTGGTGTGAGATGAGATTGGGTGGTGGGGAGGCAGGGTTGCAGGAAGAAGGGGCTCGACTTCATGCTTCATCCCAGCCCTCCCCTGAGCCTTCTGGGTTCAGTGTCTCTGGGTGAACCACTAGAGTCCTGTGGGAAGGGGGCAAGGTGATGGCTGGGGTGCCTTGTTCCCGCCTAGAGCCCCACTCCCTCAGCCTTCCTGGCTCTCTTGTCTCTTCAAGTAGTGATTCTTTCCAGCAGAACTGACTGCCTGCAAATATTCCCCCTGCACTCCTGTTGTTCATTTCTTATCCCACTCTCTCCTGTTTCCTCCTCTTGCCTCCTTAGACTTTTCAAATCCAAAATATCATTGAAATATCTTATTTCCTTTTATCTCTTCCTCTTTCTCTTTGTGCACACATATTTTTTGATTTTTTTTTTTAATTTTAGTGGAGGAAATGTTTAGTATATGTTTGAGGAGGGAAGGAGGATAAAAACCAGTGCTTAGTTTTCCCTGTTTAACTGGAATTTACTATAAAGTTTTTCAAAAAGTTTACAAGATGTTTTCAGGAACTGGCTTCTTTTTTGCAAGGCAAGTGATTATTGCGAGTATTTGGGCAACCACTTATAGCTACGTTTCCACATGGTCTCCAAACACAGTCAGACATTTGTCATGGATTGGAATAAGCCTGTCTGTGCTGATGGAGTGGAATTCAGGGTCCTCCATTTGCATTTACCAGTCTCCCATTTAGTTCTGCCTCATTGGTGCTTCACCTCGCTATTTGATGGGAAATATTCTCTCCATAAACTTCAGTAAGATGTAATGGATTTCTGCAGTGGAAATATTGTTCAAGCTGCAAAACCAAATCACAGCAGGCACTTTGTCTGGGGACTGTGTGTCTAGCAAAGCAGCCATTTAAAACACCAGTTGTATGAAGCCACAAACAGTCACAGCTAATTCACTTTACAGGAATTTTATTTGTATGTATGGGAGAATCACGGCACCAAACAGAATCATTCTTCTACCAAGACTGCAGCATTAATTGTCTTTGCCATCTTGGGCTTTTTGAGTAACTGTATGTACTTACTGGATTTCTTCTTTGGGTTAGAACAAAGCAAGAGCGAAGCTGGGGTTGGTGAAGACACAAATGATGTTCCTTTGAAGTCTTTGGGTCAAGGAGGGTATTTCAAGAGCGAGGCAGCAGCTGGCACAGCTTCCGGTATGCAGATTATGATGCAGCTTAGTGACTGTCATTTGTGAGACTTGGTTCAGGTTACGTCCAGGCCCACACTGGGCTTACCTCTCTGTGAATAAGGGAGGGTTGATGGCCAAGTGCAGTAAAAGCTACAGCATACTCCCCTGGGAGTCTCGTGGCCAGCTGGAGAGGCTCTGGGTCTTTGAATCAGAGGTTCTTGATCCTGGCTGTACATGGGACTCTGACGTCCAGCTTGTACCCCCAGACCAATTGAATCAGAACCTCTGGAGGTGAAATCCAGTATCAGCCATTTTTAAAGAAGGGGGGCAGGGTACAAATGCTAGTTTTTAAATGCTAGTTCATTTAAAAAATCCCATTGTTGCTACATAATAAACGTATTTAAAACTCTTATTTTGAACTAATTTGGATTTGGGAGAAAGTGAAAATAATTTATGCTAGGATCATTTAAATTCACTTTGATTTTGCAGCTGTTACCATGGTTTTTTGGGTGAGTAATTCTCAAGAAAGAGAATTTAGGGTGGTTCTCTGAATTCAGAATGCTGTGCATTTGAGGAATACTCTTCCAGTGGATTTTACTAATAAAGAAAATGTGGGCCGAGTGTGGTGGCTCACACCTGTAATCCCAGCACCTTGGGAGGATGAAGCAGGTGGATCTCTTGAGGTCAGGAGTTTGAGACCAGCCTGGCCAACATGGTAAAATCCTGTCTCTACTAAAAATATGAAAATTAGCCAGGCATGGTGGCAGGGGCCTGTAATCCCAGCTACTTGGGAAGGTGAGGCACAAGAATTGCTTGGGTCCAAGCAGCCGAGGTTGCAGTGAGCCGAGATTGTGCCACTGCCCTCCAGCCTAAGTGATAGAGCAAGACTCTATCTCATCAAAAAAAAAAAAAAAAAAAGGCAACCTATAGAGTGGAAAAAAATTGTAAGCCATATATATCTGATAAGCCATATACATATGATATATCTAAAATATACTAGAAACCTAAACAACTGAATATCAAAAACAAACAAAAACAAAAAAACAAAAACCAAAACACCCTCCAAAAGGAAAAAAAAAGAAATAAAATGTTTGTGGTGGGAAAAGCAGTTGGGGGTGGTCTGTGGGCAGGACTGGGAACTGGCCGGATGTGACGTCACCAGGTCCCGCGTCTCTCTTGGTGTGTGCAGGTCCTGTGGCTGTCATCAGTGGCGAGGAGGACTCAGCCAGCCCACTGCACCACATCAACCATGGCATCACCACGCCCTCGTCGTTAGACGCCGGGCCTGACACTGTGGTCATTGGTATGACACGCATCCCGGTCATTGAGAACCCCCAGTACTTCCGTCAGGGACACAACTGCCACAAGCCGGACACGTGTAAGTACTGGCATGGAATGCTTTCCCTCCTGGGGAGGGGCGGGAGGTTGGTGATAGACCATGTACCTGGGGTTCTGGAACCTTCTAGGGTGACTTGCCACCTGCCAACCTCCCACTTTCTAAGAAGCCCTCCCTGTTTGTCTTAAAACTTTAAGAATTGCCTGAGCCAAGAGTCCCCAGGACCAGAGTTCTCTGGGAAGGGGGGCTGTGGGTCTGAGTCTGCTTCCCTCTTTTCTTCACCCGGGTTCAGCAGGACCATGGGTACTAAGAGGCGCTCCCAATAAGCCAGGAGACACAGCGAGGCTGTTCTCTTCTCTAGACCTGGCTTATGTAACTAGGAAAAATAACCTGACTCTGTTCAGACAGCAGCCCCTGAGCTCACCAGAACCTCCACCCAAGCCTCCATGAGGGGGAAGGGAATGAAGGGTGGTGAGTACCTTTGAATGGAAACATCTCTCTAGCTGCCCCTCCAGTGCCCTAAAGGGTGCACTTTCTGAGATTCAGATCACAGCCCCAGTGCTAGGAGCTCTCACCTCCCCACTGCAGATGTCTCACTCAGACCACAGGGCTCAGGGCACCTGTTTCCCTCTCATCTGCCACCTCCTGTTGGTTCCAAACCCTCTCCTTGTCCTTCTGCTGAGACCTGCTAGGCCCTCTCTCAGCTCCTGGAGCCTCAGTGGCTTGGCTGTTCATTTAGCAGTGTTCCTCATGCTGTGTGCCCAGGTTCAATCTGGGCCCAGCAGCACCCAAGTACACTCCTGCTCCTACCACCGTTGCCACCCCCCAGGAAATGATCCACTGCTTCAGGAGAGAGCACAGAGGCCCCTGGAGAGCAGGGACACCCATGTCTACCTGAGAGCTGGAAGGACAGAAGTGATTGGCTAGGTTGAGGCCTCACCTTACAGACAGGAATACTGAGGCTTTAGGGGGCTGTCCCAGGCCTCCTGCCAGTGGGTTTTCTTCATATCTCAGTGGATCACAGGGTGGGCCTAGGAAGAGGCGCTTTCTGGTCTTGGCTCAGCCCCTGGGCTGAGCTCTCTGTACTTGGGCCACAGTCTTGGTAGCTCACAGAACTCTTGCTGCTCTTGCTGGTTCATCTTACAGCAGAGTGTGCATTGGACTAACCCATCAGCCTTTGCTTCATTTCACTGGCTCTGATTTTTAGGAGAGTGTTGTCACAGTAGGAAGGACTGGGCCTGAGTCAGTATAAGGCCATCATTTGCCTCCCAAGCTTGGGTGTTCTTCAGAATCTGTCTCGGTGTGTATCATATGCTCCCTGTCAGTATCAGAGAAAGGACACCTGGGTTCTGCACCAGGGCTGGGCAAGGAAGAGAGAAACCTGTGTTTCAGAAAAACACTGGGAAACACAGAGCAAAGATTAGTTCACCTGTGGCTAAATCTCTTGTCTCAGATCAGGCTCACCCCTGGACTGGCATGGGTGGGGCTGGGAGGAAGGACCTTGTATGGTGATAGCTGGGTTCAGCTCAGTCTAGGGTTGATACTGAGTTTTCTAGGGTGCTGTAGGCATTTGAGCAGAGACATAGACATTGTTGTGTTCAATACACAGTCAATTATCATTAGCTGTGGCAGTTGTGTTCTGTGAAGTCGCTGTGAACACTGAATTAGTGAACACTGAACCATTGCTCCTAGGGAAGACACGAGGTTAGGTTCCTGTGCATGTCTGGTCACATTTTATCAACCAGTCATTACATAACCTTGTCGTATGTGTGTTTCTGTTTAAAGACACCCATTTAATGCATTCATTAACGTTGAACTCATGGCCATGGCCACTGTCACTCTTCCCTGAGTAAAGCTTATCTAACACATGTGTTTTTTTCTGTGACACACATCACAGCTGTCCTGAGCTAAAGAATACTAGCCCATACTTCAGAATTGTGCTTAGGGACCCAACTCAACTGCAAAGCCAGCAGCAACAAGTACAAAAGTGTAAAAACTGTGGTCTGTAGTAGACCACAGAAAGGATGGTTGTTTACAGTACGAGAGCTGAAACAGAATTTTAAAACAATGTTGTATGCGATAAATATAACAGATGACAGGTTTTTTCCCAATTAAAATAAATGATTTTTAAAAAAAGACAAAGGAAGAAGGCAGATATCTCTTTATTCAGCCTCAGTTGCAAACATGCACCTAGGGTCACACATTGTCACTCCACACAAGTTCCTAAATGACTGCAAAAGTGCCTTGAGTCTTGGTTTTGGGATTGCACATAAATTTTACAAAGTAGGTGAATTCCCAAATACAGCATCTGTGCATAATGAGGATCCCTCTGTCCTCTTTAGTGGAAGCTCTGGGTTCCTGGTGCGGACTGTGATCTCACGGTCATATTTGCTCACAGAAGCTCCTGGTATCGGGTTATTGGCACAATTGCCAGATGGGGTGAATCTGGTGTGTTGGAGGCAAGTTTCCTCTGGGCCGTCAGAATAAGTGTCCCCATGGAAGCCTGGGAGCCATAGAGGGAGGTATGGATCCTGGTGAGCATTCTCTAGTGTCAAAACAAAGCATAACCAAGGACTCATCACATTAGGCAAACCATATGGAGGAAGTCTTCCTTCTAGAGCCCTCTAGACTTGTGATTCAAAGTGGCTGTTTATTCTAAGGATCCAGACAGTTCTGTGTAAATGAGAAAAGGTTGGTGAAAATGGAAAGGCAGCATATTTATTGATGAGACTTGAAGGAGCAGGGGAAATAAACAATGCCTTATCAGAGAAATATCATGAGATGACTCCAGATCATCAGCACCCCCTGATGCAGGGGAAAGGAGCCTTTTTAGAGAATGGTAGATTTTGTTCTATCAATAGACAGCAAATGGCTCTTAATTGTTTTCAGAAAACATGAGTGGCATGACAGACAATGAGCAGGAGCACTGTAGCTGGATTTGGCTAATCCTCCCTCTGCTAATCCTTTGGTGACTCACACAGACGGGGTGAAGGGGGGCCCAGGCCAGTCCTCAGCGGAGATTTACTGGCTGAGCCGGCAGCAGGTCTCTGGTTAACCAAAACTTCATCAGTCGAGGGAACAGACACCAACAGACTTCCCTGTATACGACGAGACACTATCATAAATAATTAAAGCCACATGCGTCTTGGAATATAAATAAGTGGAGAGCATTTACGGTGTGGCAGACAAGGCCAGGGTCACTCCTTTGGGGGGATGGCAAGAACCGGGAAGATTAAGAGAATAAAAATGCTCACACTCTGACTCCCCCAGGGGGTCTCCTCATTCTGATTCCTTTCTCTGTCTTATTTAAAAATGTGTAATGTGGGGTGGAATTGCACGAACATAATGCTACCTGACTTCAGGCCTCATTTCCACGTCCCCCCAGTGATGGATTAAGCATGAATGTGCTTTCCTTTCTGTACTCATGTGTTTATCATAAATGGTGGGATCCTTTTGATGGAAATGATTAGGATGCTGGTCCTGTCCTTGCTTCTCACTTTCTATCTGCCTTCAGTATGGTTCATAGCATTTTTCCTAGCATGTCAGGCTGCAAGGATATTTAGAGATGACCTGGTACAATCGCTTATCAGATGCTTGCATCCGCACGCCTGTGTTCCCGACAAGTGCTTTGCCTTCGACATTGTCTTTATTCCGCATTTATTTAGCCTTTCCGGGGATTCCGAAACAGCTGAATAAAGATGCTCCTCGTTGACCAATGTATCCAGAACCCAAAGCCTAATAAAGTTCCCCTCATTATTTATGTAAAGCCCCCTTGTTCTCGAAAGCATCAGGAAATGGTTTCAGCCCTCCTGGTCACAATGCTGAGGACCCTAGACTTTGGGCTAGGTCTGACAGAATGGGAGGGACCAGTCCAGGTGGGTCACTGGAGAGAAGCTGAAAGTCATCTGTAGCAACACTGGGCCCTCAGTTACCTCTGTCACCCATGTGACAGCTCTGGGCGGCAGTAAGTCATTGGTGGGTGAGGGCTGGACTGTTCGCCGCTGTCTCAGGAGTCACACTTTGGCCCTTTCCCATAGGCCAGTTGAAAGACTTCTTGGCTTTCTTTAAGGCCCTGCGGTTCTCTGTTCATCCTTTTCTCCCCAAACCCATACTCTTGGTTGAGAAAACAGCGACCATCTGGGCAGAGACAACTAGTTTCCTCAGGTGTAGTCGTCAGCCTTTGCTCCCACATTGTCCCTGTCTCAGAGGAAGCAGCGTGTCCACCTGCCACAGCCTGCCCCTCCCAGCCTTCCCAGTCTGGGCCTGCAAAGAGGGCACGTCTCCATCCTGGTCAGCCCATCCTTTCCTCTCTTCTCCCCACTGAGGTAGTGTCTGTCTGCTCCTCTGCCCACTGCCACACCTCTTGCAGGTCTCTGCCCTGAAGGTTCATCTGTTTTTTTTCACCAGGAACCCCTCCGCTCTCCGTCTGTGATCACTTTGTAACACCTGACTATGTTCCTTTGAGCCTCTTTTCCTCCTTTGCATCCCAGTCACTTTCCAGCGTGCTGATTTTCCCTTTCATCTATTTAATCCATGTTTATTGAGGGTTTGTGTTGGCCCTCCTTTTAGGCTCTGGAAACAATGGGGAATAAGAGACACACGGTCTCCACCCTCATGGGCTCACTGCCAACCATAGCTGGTCCCCAAGATGTGGGATGGCACCCTCTGCTGTGGGACCCCTCAAGGAACCTTGTGCCTTCCCTCCCTCCCTCCCTCCCTGTCTCGCTCTTTCTCTTTCAGCTTTCTGCTGATGACTCACCAGCTTTTATTCCTTCTTTCCAGATTATCAGTCTCACACCTCCAGTCTCTACCTTTTTCTGCCCATTTTCCCTCCCCACCCTCATGCCATTTTCTTTCCTTCCATGCCCCATTCATCTTTCAACACCTCGTTTGTTTCTAGCTTCTTGTGAATTCTTCCTAGTCCCATGCTATCCCAGTGGGATTTTTCCTTCCCCTCTTTCTTCTAACCCATAGCTTAGTCAGTGCCATGCCTCGGTCTTGAATGACTTTGAGCTGAATCATAGGTCATCCTGTCATTTCTCATTTATACATGTCCCGTTTCCCAAACCTGACTTTGAGTTTATTCCTAGTGTCATAATTCTTTATTTTCTACGGAAATCACAGCATGGAACTAGGGTCAAAGAAGGTGCTAACTAACATGTGTCCGATGACTCCACGCTCAGGCTTTCTAGAAACTCACAGAGAGGAAAGTGAAAAGGTTCTCGATTTGTATCAACAGCCTCTCTAGAGCAAGCACTGGGTGGGTGTTTTATGTTTTTCATCTTATGCCATCTTTAACCAGCAATCTGAGGGGGAGCAGCCACTCCCATTTTATAGATAAAGAAACTGAGACTCAGAGAATTTAAAGTGACTTGTTCCAGATCATACAAGAGAGACCCTGAGATTTAAACTCAGACCTGCGAACTCCAGCATCCATCCCTCCCCTATCAAATCTCATGGCTGGGACTTCTGGTGATTGACATTTACTCAGCACCGCTTGAGGTCAGGGAAGCAACCTGTTAAGGATTGCCTTTTTGTTTTGTAGAGGCTCACTCTTCTGTTTCTAGGATAAGGACAGTCCCGTACAGGGTGTTCAGGGCTGGCTGAAGGCCTCTGTAGTCCCAAGGCTGGGCCAACCTCGGTCTGACTGTTGGCACTCATTACCCCCTCTGAATTCTCCATAGAATGAAGTTCTCAAGGGGCCATGACTGCCCTCAGGTAAGGTGATACCTGGCCCAAGGGTTAATTTTTATTTGTTTTAAAGAACAATTTTAGTGTAGGTTTAGGTTTACAGAACAATTTCAGAAAGTTTGGAGAACACCCACGTATTCCCTGTCACTCCGCTCCTGCCACCATAGTTTTCTCTGTTATTAACGTTTTGCATAATTATGGTACATTAGTTGCAGTTGATAAACCACTACTGATACATTTTTGCTAACTAAAGGCCACAGTTTCAGTAGGGTTTTTTTGCTAACTAAAGGCCACAGTTTCAGTAGGGTTCACTGTGTTGGACAGTTCTGTGGGTTTTGACAAAAGCATAGTGTCACGCATCTACCATGACAGTATCACACGGAATAATTTCACTGCCCAAAATGTCCCCCGTCCTCCATCTGTTTATCCCCTCACGCCCCTCAATCCCTGGCAACCACTGATCTTTCTACTGGCTCCATAGTGTTGTGTTTTCCACGTGTCGTGTTGTTAGAATCAGGCAGCGAGTAGCCCTTTCAGACTGGCCTCTTTCACTTAGCAATGTATGTCTAAGGTCCTCCGTGTCTTTTCTTGGCTTGATAGCTCATTTCTTCCTGTCACTGAGCAATACTTCACTGTATGGCTGTGTTACGGTTTTTATTCCCTCACTTACTGAAGAGCATCATGTTAGTTTCTTAAGGATTCTGGAATGCAGTACCACAAGCTGGGTGGCCCCAAACAACAGAAATTTATTATCTCACAGCTCTGGAGGCCCAAAGTCTAGAATTAAGGTGTTGGCAGGACCACCCACCCTCTGAAACCTGTAGGGGACTCAGTCCTTCCTTACCTCTTCCTGTTTTCTGGAGGTGTTGCTGGGAATCTTTGGTATCTTTTGCTTTGCAGCTGTTTCACTCCAACCCTCTGTCTTCATATGACTGTCTTTTTATAAGAACACTAGATATATGGCTTTAGGGGTCCATCCTTATCCTGACTTAACAAATCCCATCTATGATGACTCCATTTCTGAATAAAGTTCACATTCTAAGGCCTTGGGAGTTAAGGCTTTGACCTGTCTTTGTTGAGGGGGACATAACTCAACCTGTAACAGACGGCCTTGTTGCTTCCTCTTTCGGGCAGTTATAAATAAAGCTGCATAAACGTTCATGTGCAGGTTTTGTGTGGACATATGTTTTTAACTCATTTGTAAAAATACCTAGACACATGATTGGTGATCATATGGTAAGAATATGTTTAGCTTTGTAAGAAATTGCCAACTGACTTCTAAAATGGTTATACCAAGTGAGGTTCATTGCATTTCATATTAGACTGGCTTCCACCGGTCAGCTCCTGTCCAAGGGTCTCCTGGCATTTGTGGATACACACTGTCCTCCTTGGTGTGCCTGCTGAAGTGTATGTGTTGTGTACGTATGTGTGTGTATGTGGCTACACACTTGTGTAATTGTATCAGCCTTTCTCTCTTCTGCTCTAAAGTATACTAGTAACTGATGACTGTGTAATTCTTACTGGATAGTCACTCTGACCAATAGTGAGAATACTTCCCTTCTAACCTGTCATTAGTCAAAGACCAATTGCCATGTTTACTAAAAGACTGGCCCCTCTTAGTACCAACCAATGTGTGCATGCCTTCACAGCATTTCAAAGGCAGCATGTCAGGGTGATCCTCCATGATGCCAGCCCTCAGCCCCACCTTTCCAGGCACCCTAATTCTTTTCACCTTCCTTGAAGGCTTGTTAACACTTTCTCTTTCCCTACATGTCACTTTCAAGCTGGTTTCCATGCTGAATGCATTTTTCCACATGAGTTTCTATACTTTAAAGTACAGATGTGCATTCAGATGCTCCTGGCTGGTCACCCTTTCCCATTCCTTTCCTATATCTGTTCTACCTCCTCCCTGGCTGACCTGATAACTCTGTCTTGAGGTCGTCTTGGCCCCTCACTGTAATGACATTGCCAAAACCCCATCTCTGTCGATTTCCTTTAACTTTCTTTTTCATTCCTTCTGTCAGTCAACAAACATCCGCTGATCCCTTATTAAGTACCATGCACTCTCTGTTAGGCCCTGTGGATGGAGCAGAAAACCTATCCTTTCTTACCCCTCTTTAGCTACAGAGCAGTGGCATGGAGTTCCTGGCCTCACTCTTTTTTCCTAGGAAAACTGCCTGATGCATTTCCCTCTAACATATCAGCCCACAAAGCAAGAACTTCTGCACAGATAACCAAAGCTGGAATTGCTAGATCTGTGCACTGTCTCTTTAGCTGGGACCAGTGGTTCTTTCATCAGCGTGTGCAAGCGGCTTATCTCCTCCTTTTCTTCTGGGCCAATTAACCATGAAGCTTGCCTTTTCTGGAAGAGGAATTGCCGAGGCCAGTTTCCAGCTGTGGTGGGGAGCACAGAGCCTGCGTGCGTAATGCAGTATTAATAGTGCATCGGCGTGATATAGATTTCTGTCACCTTCTATACTAACAAACATCGCTTAGTGCAGGGTAATGATGGGTGTTTATTCCCAGCCACTTAACTCAGCATAATAGACTTGCAGATGAAATATGGAAAATGGGCTCCTTTGTCTCGGAGCTGGGGCCCCTCCTAAAACCAGTAGAGAGGCAACAGCAGCTGCTGCTGCTCCTGCAGAATTAAGTCTTTCTCTAGAAGAAGTCCTGGATGGAAAGAAGGAGATCTGGTTACAGGGCTGGGCTGGGAGCTTGGGGTGTGCAGCCAAACAGGGAAGGCTGGCTCCCTGCAGTTGTTTTAGGAAGCAGCTCTGCTAGATGTGACATGGGAGAAAGATAGGACCAAGGTGGGTGGGTTATTCTGAGGGGTCCCCTCTTTTATTCTGCCAATTATTGGATCTTGACACTCCACTCTAGGGGAACCATAAGATGAATCTTGGTGAATCTTGGTTAATAATGGAAGCATTTAGTTTTAACCTTTTTCACCAGTTCAGTGTTTCACAATTTTTTTTTTGAGATGGAGTCTCGTTCTGTCACCCAGGCTGGAGTGCAGTAGTGTGATCTCGGCTCACTGCAACCTCCACCTCCCAGATTGAAGTAATTCTCCTGCCTCAGCCTTCCAGGTAGCTGGGACTACAAGCAACTGCCACCATGCTCAGCTAATTTTTGTATTTTTAGTAGAAATGGGGTTTCACCCTATTGGCCAGGCTAGTCTCAAACTCCTGACCTTGTGATATGCCAGCCTTGGCCTCCCAAAGTGCTGAAATTACAGGTGTGAGCCACTGCGCCCAGCCTTGTAAAACATTTTAAATGGACACAAATTAGTATTGTCCCATTCTGATTTTTCTTCGGTTTTGTCTTCAGGTACAATTAGAATAAGTAGCAGACCCCCAAGAATTCTGTGATACTAGGTTTAGTAAGCCCAAGGTCTCTGGAGGGAGGGATGAGCCTGAACACATTACCAGTGTTCGTTCTTTCTAAAAAGAGCTGGTTGATGCCAGAATGAGATATCTCGGGAACCAAGTGAGTAAGTCCTGGGCCCACGGGCTTGAACTTTAGTATACATACAAGCTTGTCCACAGGGTCTCAGCCTCAAGATGTTAATCTCTGCTGGGTGCTGACATCTGAGTTCCCTAAATGTTGGTACAATCCAAGCATGGCCCTTCGACACTTTTCCCACATCCCAGGAAGAAAAAAAAAATCATATGAAGCCATTTCTCCTAAATTAATTGAAAATACTAGACTTTCCTAGCATGTACTTTGGAGCTATAATGAACTAGTTCAGTGACAGACTAGCATTCATCTCCCTGGGCCAAGACCACCTGCCTTCCTCATGGTTATCATGACCTCATCTGCTCTATGCCTCACGGCCGTAATCACATACTCAAAGTTAGTAGCTGCATGCACTCATGCTAATTAAGTAATTAGGTCTAATTGTGCTCACTGTAAATACAAGGTAATTGGCTTTAAATAAAGTACTTGGGGGATAAGCATTCATTTCATGGCTGAGGAGGGGAGGAATGATAAGACCCCCCCCACCAGCCACCCTGGAGTAATGTCATTTCATGGTGAGCTGTGAGCCCAGGGGAAGCTGTATCCAAAAGCTAAAGGTGAGCAGGACATGGAGTGGGTCCTTGATGTTCTGCTCAGAGCCCTAGAAGCAGAAGGACTACTTGTCTTCCTGGAATGTTTTGGCCTCAGTCTTGTCTTCAAGGAGTGAGAAGATTAGCTTTCTTCCAGAGATCCTCTCTAGTTCAAGATTTCCCAGAGATAAGTGGTTTATGTTTTTTCTTCTTCCACTGAATTCAGGCATCCAGTCTGTATCGGAGTTGTAAAGGGTCATAATTCTGAACCAGCTGAAACATACACATAGAGGTCAGATAGGAATCAAAAGATGGTCACTATTGTTGCACACAACAAGGCGGCTTGGACTTAAAGCCAAAGTGGGCTTTTTGATGCTTCTCCTCAGGCTTGAACTTCGATGCACAGATAGAACTTGGGTTTGTTGAGCAGATGTTATTCATTCAGTTGCATGGAGGGTCGTGGTCCACCTCACCTTTTGGGGGCCAGAGAGCTTAGGAACACCCCAAGAAGCTCACATGCACGGGGAGGGACTCCCTTTTCTTCATGAACTTGGCCTGGAAGAGAAATGTGATGGCGGATAATGGACTCCGCCCTTGTCACCCATCAAATAAGTCACTTGCTTTTCACATGGAGAAGCCAGGAATGCAAGGTGAGGGAAGGGCTTAGGGTTACTTCCCGTGTCTCCAAGGAGACAGACATTTTAAGTGCAGAAGTTAAAAATCAGGTAAAGGGAAAGAGATCTCCTTCTCCCTCCTACAAGCAGGAATCTCTGTAGTTGATGGTGGTCTCTATCAGTGTTCTCTTTTCAGAAGCCCTTTTCCAGGAAAAAGCAGTCATTAGCTCCGTCTTCTATGAATGAACACATGAATCATTTCTTACGACAGATGTGCCAAAGAATCTGTCAGTTCTCATTCCCCTTGCACTATATTCTGGACAGTCAATAACTGAAAACCAAAGCTCTACCCACACCTTGGCCAGGAAGCCGGGAGTCTAACTGCCCTTCCATCTTCTCTCCAACTGCCTTTAATTCATTGTTTCCCAATTGTTCTCTGAAAGGTAAGAATAGGCATTGCTTTAAAAAAAAGTTCCACGGTCAAATAATTCTGGGAAATCCTGGATTAAGTAAGTTTCGTACTATAGGAGTCTGAGAGCCTTTAAGGCTAGAGATCGCTGAGACTTACCAAGAGGGACCTTTGGTCTACAGCACTTCCCAAATGTATTGAGCTACTAAACCTGATTTTGAGGTATACCTGTTAGCATCTCTGTAGACTCAGATGTTTCAGTGGATCCCATTCAGGGCTATTCCAGGGGTTTGGGGCTCCATTGTTGCCTCCCCAGCAGGTGTGGTCACTCACTGTGGCAGTGTCCAGATGGGCCTGAACCCATTTGGCACAGGCACTGTCACATTTCCTCTCAAGCCCCCAGGAGGGACAGGGCATAGCTGCATTCTGTGGGAATAGCCCGAATTGGGGTGGTAACATTCTTCAGGATTTCTGGCAGAGCAGTAAGTGCCCTCCACTTAAATGGATCAGGGGGTCTTTGCCTGTTGTTATCTTCCTAGAAGCTCTTGCAGGTGCTTCTAACACTTCCTAAACCCCAGATCCGGAGATGCTGGTCATGGCCAAATTTTCACTGCATTCCTCGTTTCCAGGCAGACCTGCTGCCACTTAGGAATGGAATCTTAGGGAGCTGCTCCAAGGAGAAATGCGTAAACTAAGATGCAGGCAGCCTTTTCAAAGTCACCATTTCCAAGCCACTGTTTGGAAGGTCAAAGCATCTTATTTCAAGAAGAGAATGTAGTGGCCTTGGCATGGAGTAGGCAGGGTCTAGCAACTGAGAGTGAACTGAACTAAGGGGTTACAGAGGATCCTTTCTCATTAGAAACGAAAGTGACATGAGCATGGGTGGCACTGGACCCAGGTCCCAGCCTACCATCTCAGCCAGTGCATGACTGTGGGCAAGGTCCCTGCCTTGTCTAAATTTGAGACTAGAGAAGGTGACCAAGGTGGTTATCTTTTGAGCACCTTGGTATCTTTTGAGAAGAAGGGACATGAGAATTTGAAAATACTCTTTACACCTACGTAAGTGACAGTACGTGATCATTCTTGCCTTGATGGCAATATTTTTTACAACTGCATTACAATTTCTGATATAAATATGCTATTGGGGGAAACCAGCTTGATGGTACCAAAAAAAAAAGTATTTTCCAAGCTTGGAGTTATTTCTGAAATAAGAATCCTCTCTACCAACTTCTTTCCCCCAGCTCTAAGAAACAGCATTTTATCACCCGGCTCCACAGCCACGAAGACGCTCTTAGGAGTTGGGGCTGTAATATGTTGGTTGTCAGGAAATGATGGATGTAGATGAGCAGAGGGCTCGGGCCAATTTCCTTTTGGGTTAATGAGACCAAAACGCTGTGGGCTCAACTACAAGATGGCAGAGAGATTCATGGAGAGATTCTTTTGTTTGTGTTTTTCTTTGATTGATTCTTTGTTTCTCCCTTCCCTTTGTCAGCAAACTTAATTTTGTTGAAACAAAACTCTCCTGCTCCCCTGTATGCCTGCCCTTGTGCATTACGCTGAGTTCTCACATGTTTGTGCCTGCACGGTCCCCTCCGAGGTTAGAGCTTCCATGTCTGTCTGCTTATTTGACTTCCTTTTTGCTTCTCTTTAGACATAAGTGCACAGTCCTTTTGTTTTTCTTAGCAAACTTATACACAGGATCTTCATTCACAAATGTATACGTGTCTGAGTCTTGTTCATATTTGTGCACACGTCCCATGTTTTAGATACTGATTATATCAGTTGAGATCCTTTTGGCTGAACGTACAAGGCAATCCTGGCTCACTCAGCTTAAAAAAGAAAGATATCAATCATCGTGTAACTCAGCTAAACAGTTAGGGAAGGCTCCTGGAGAAGTCTTATTAGGACTCTATTAGGACTCTAGCTCTGCTTTTCGTGATTCTCTTGCCTCTGTCTTTCTGTGTTTTGCTTTATCACCAGGCTGACTTCTCTCATGGCTACAAAATGGTTGCAGCAGCTCCAGGTATCACAACCAAACACATGGACTAGGGGCCACACAGGGTTGTCTCTTGTTGTGGGTGGGTTGATACTGAGAAAACCTTTTCCCAAAGCCCCTAAGTAGTCTTTCTTTCCGGTTTCATTGGCCAGAATGATGTCATATGTTTATTCCCAAGCCAGTCACTCTTAAGGGAAATGGAATTACCCTCAAGCACTTTAGGCTCCACCAGATTCTCCCCTGGGGCTGGGAATGGAACTCATTTTCCCTGAGGCATATGGTAGCCTGGAGGGCATGTACATCTCCACAGAATCACAGGGCTCTGTTAACAAGAAATGGGAAGTGCTGTTAGAAGTGACAGTGCCTGCCACCCAGGTCTCCTCAAGCAGTAAAGCAAATGCTCACCTAGGCTTTCAGCCTTGCAAATGCTGCCATCCTTCTCTTCTGGTAGTAAGCAGGTGCCTCTTGGGGTGCAGCGGGTAGAACGAAGATAAGAACATTGATCCCATATACATTTTACTCCTTGAATCTCTCCTCTTAGGGAGAGCAACCTAGTAATTCGTTGTTGTCATCACCACTGTTCTGATCTGGTGAACTGTCCTGCTAATTTTCAAGGCTAGACTTGTACGGCTGGGTGATGAAACATTTCTGCATGTGGTTTTAGCTGGATCCAAGTATCTTGGTTGAGCAAGCTGTGTGAATTCCTCAAAGCTGCTGTGTGATCCTTTGGGGGCATAGCTTTTGGAGAGTAGGTGAGAGCAGGTAGCTGGTGAAGAGAGGGGAAAAGGGAGAGTAGTAAAAAATAAAAAAAATTAACATTTACTGAGTACTTTCCAAGGGCCAGGCTCTGAACTTGAAGTACATTCAAATAATAATAAAATCATACGCAGTGTAGTGTTTATAATCTCTTAGGTACCAAAACCAGTTTAAACATAATAATAAATTGTTTAATCCTCACAAAAAAATCGTATGAGGTAACTTCTGTTACTTTCCCCGTTTTGTAGAGGAGGAAGCTGAGGCATAGGGAGTGGTTAAAATACTTGCCTAGAGTCTTGCAGCTAGAAAATGACAAAACCGTGATATGTCAGAGCCTACCACCCTCTCTTCTTTTCATGAAATCTTTCTCTCTACATTAAATCAGGCTTTAATGTAAGGGTGGTGTTCTCTACTTTACAGATTAGGCATTTCCTAGGGACACAGGGAAGTTAAGGGACGTGCCCAAGGTCATTTACTGGTCAAAGGTAGAGCCAGGATTCAAACTCTGGGATTTAGGAACATGCCACTTCTACTAACCTGGGATGCCCCCTCTCACTGTCAACTGACTTCAAATTCACTTGCACCCCCAGCTTTTGGGAGATTGAGGGGAATCTTGGAAACTTTCAGACAGATGCTAGTTTGGGTGACCCGTGGTGCTCACCAGCGAGGCAGCAGAAGGCAGTTCCTCTCTAGCACTTCTTTAGGTCTTGTGTTGTCATCCTCCTCCCCATGTCCACCCCAAGGGCTTCTTTGGAGCTTCAGAGCCCCACGAGGCAGGCCTCCCAGAAGCAGAGTCCAGCTGGGGATGGGCATTGGAGGTGATGCAGGAGCTACCGCTGAAGGAGAAGAGCAGAAGTCCTTGGAGCCAAGTTGACCTCTTTTTTGGCCAAGTCTCCTTTTGTCCTGTCACTGGTGGTTCTGTGGCTTGATTTGTCACCCAGATTGTGGCTGGGCCTCTCATCAGGCATTGTATAAGCTTCTGTCTCAGACCTAGAATTGCTGGTGATACAGCAACTCTTCGCATTGAATTCTGCTGAGTCGAGCAGCCCTAATGCCACTGGTAATGAAGAAGTGTTGGGACTAAACTCCTCATGGCTCATTGATTGGTTGAATTATGCTCAGTGTAATTCTGAAAATAGATTTTAAATATGTGCTTGGGGATTTGTGGGAATTTGTTACTTAGGAGCTTTAACTCAATCATGGCTGGTTTGGCAGAGACATCAACACAGGGAGCCTGTGCCTGGGGCGTGATGTTCAGTTCTGGGAGACCCCTGCCCCCATTCCCCAAAGTCAGGAAAGTATGCTGAGCAGGGTAGCTAGGGGTAGAATGGTGACCCCTCCATTCATACGTGTTCCTTGGCCCAGGTCTTGAGAAGGTCAACTTGGTTGAACCAACCGCTGCAAACCCTTCAATATTGCTAAGATGGGATGGACACATCACAGGTTCTGTATTCTCCCTTTTGTTTCCTCGAAGTTAAGAGAACAGAAGTTGTCCTCTTTGTAGTTCCAAGCTTTCACTTTTCCTGGAGCTGCCACTCTGGGGAAGAACCAAAGGGGAAGCCTTCATGGAGGCTTAGCTAATCAGATTTTTTGCATATTCTGGTGCCATCTTTTCCTTCAGCATCCTTGGATCCTAGGCCTAAAGCTGTGTGAAGGGCTCCTGGTCTTGGGCTGACCTTCCAACATCCATGCTTCCTTTGGTGAATGCCACGTTAACTTTGAGAGAGTGGAAAAGTTAATGAAGGCCCCTCTGTGAGGGAGCAATCATTAGAAGGCAATATTTAGAGACCTCCAGCATACTCCAAATCACCCACCTTATTCTTCTTTCTCTCTGGTCTATCAGAAACCTAAAATGCCTCTCATTTTTGGTTCAAGGTAGATTAGAAACAAACAAGGGATGTTGTAAGTTAGCCTTTATGAGACCAATTTGAAAGAGGCAGTGAGACCATGTTTCAATGGGGAATTTGGTGAGGGTTTTTTTTTTTTTCTTTTTTTTTTTTTAAACCCTCTGTCTGAAAGGGTATATTCCCCTTTCCTGGGGTAATTTATACTCAGCCAGTCTTTAGGAAAAAGAAAAAGGTATTCCCAAAGAAGGGAGGAAGTAAAAACCAAAACCTGGAAGAAAAGAAAAAAAAAAATGACACTCTCCTCTAATAAAGAAATTACTGACGTTCTACATTATGAACTGTATGAATTTTTAATGGCTGAGAAAGAAGTTGATTTATAATGCATCCTTCCCGGCTGCAGAGCCTGTCCCCAGCTAATAAATAAATGACAGGTCTGTTGTATTAAAAGTATCCGTCATCTTACACTGTTGGAATGTAAATGGTGAGAGGCATTGAATGAGAGGCCCCTGGGAGGGGCCTGCGCAGCGGGAGAAGAGCAGGCCATAGAGGTCTGCCTAGTTCTGAGACAGCTTAGCCCATTCCTTCCTCTTGTTCTCGGCAAAGTGACCCAAATAGCTGCAACTCTTGCGGTCCAGGAGAAAGTTCATAAGAAAAGGTGATGAGGCCGGGCGCGGTGGCTCACGCCTGTAATCCCAGCACTTTGGGAGGCCGAGGCGGGTGGATCATGAGGTCAAGAGATCGAGACCATCCTGGTCAACATGGTGAAACCCCGTCTCTACTAAAAATACAAAAAAATTAGCTGGGCATGGTGGCACGTGCCTGTAGTCCCAGATACTCGGGAGGCTGAGGCAGGAGAATTGCTTGAATCCAGGAGGCGGAGGTTGCAGTGAGCCGAGATCGCGCCATTGCACTCCAGCCTGGGCAACAAGAGCGAAACTCTGTCTTAAGAAAAAAATAAAGAAAAGGTGATGGACCATTTAGGAACAGTTCATGATGTAAATTTAAATTCCTGGTGTTTAAGCAAAACTGTCCGTGTCTTCTCCTTACATATCCTTAGGGGTTCCTCATTGGGTTCCATGCATTGCTGGGATTATGTGTTCAGTAGTTCATCCTTTGATGGTGATAACAACAGTGGGTAGCCTCTCTATGCCTCTTTAGAAAAAAAACAGGAACACCTAACATTTCTGGGTTCAAAGTAATATATAATCATTGTAAATATTTTGAGGAATATCCAGGAAAGTGAAAAGAGGAATATAAGAATTACCCCTAATGCCACCCCCAGGGATGAATGCATGACGATTTTGCCTTTCAGCCGTGTGTGTGTGTGTGCGCGCGCGCGCACGTGTGTCTGTACGTGTGTGTGAATATATGCACAGGCTAATAACATACACAGACATGTGCACGTCAACATGGACATGTATAGTACACACAAATGAGATCATATTCTGCCCACGGTTTCATAATCTAATTTTGTCATCTAGCAGCATATCATAGACCTTTATTTCACAACACCGCTATTTTTAATGGCTACATGATGCGTGGCCAGGCTGTATTCACACTGAAGCCACTGTAGAGCTGGTGATCAGTCAATCAGGATGCATTCCTTTGTTCTCCATTACAATGCCAACTCCAGAGTAAGCATAGCACAGGAGAAAAACGGAGTACAAAGGACGATTTTTACACAGAGCTCCTAATCTTGGAGCGACCACTGTGCTTCAGAGTCCGTGCAGTGAGGCCGAGAGATGAACAGAGTGGCATCATCCCTGCATGAGAGAGTCCACACTCCAGCTGGGGAGACAGGCCGGGAAACAGTTCTGGAGATATGAGCATAATGAGATACCTGACACCGAGACCCTGCCACTAAAGGGCTGGGTGTGCTTAGACCAGTGGCTTGTTTAAATCTGGGGAGCAGAGAGGAGAGAGTTTGAGCTGGGAAGCTGCAGGGGGGAAACTTAGACTGGCAGAGATGGGTAGGAAAGACCTTCTAGGCCACCGTAGCAGTAGCAGGGGGCAGAGAGGGGGCAGGGTTTGTTAGAGGCAGGGCTGGAGGTAAGTGACCAGAGAAGGACTCCCTCCCTCCCGGGGTGGAGGGAGCAGGTCTTGTTAAATAGCATAGTGTATTGAGACAATAATTATGAATTTATTCATACAATTTGCACTTACGTAGTCCAAGCCTTTGTTTATCACACTTGTCACTGTTTCTCAGAAGTAGATAATGACTGGAGAAGTAAAGAAACTATCAACATTCTAATAACAAAGGTAAAACAAAGTAGCAAGTTATTCTGTCTGAATTTAAGGGACAGTTCCAGGCAGACATAGAGAGATCCCTGTTCTAGAAAGAAGAGAAATGAAACACTCACTGAATATACCTTTCAGCACAGAGAACGTTATTTAGAAAATGAGAGAGATTTAGCGGCTGCTGGCAGCAGGTTCCGCTCCCTCTGATTTATTTATATTGTCTTCATAGGCTTATAAAAATGGAAGTTTGCCTGGATTTTGAGACTAACATTTCTATCCTTTCACATACGAATTTATTTCTTGATTTGTTGTGCATATTTCTAAACATAGATCGACCAATGACTTTTGCTTTTGGAAAAATGAGAACGAAAATCTCAGAGCTGGTGAGAAGAGGAATCAGAAACCGTGTTGTTGTTGCCGGAGAGGTATGCAGGGAAAAGCATCCAAGGAGCAGTTATTCCCTGAGCACCTAAGAGAGCCTGTTTTTCTGGCAGGTGGGAAAGTGGCAGCCCAAGATCAAGTCCTAGCTGGTCTTGGTTTTATAACCAGTTAGTCGCAGTTGCAATATGATCCTCGCTTATATTTTTGCCTTCAAATCTTGGACCCAAAATTATTCCAGCAATAGGACTTGGCTGAAAGCTAAGTTTTTCTTTCCTGCTCTTTAATTCTTTTTCACTTAACTTCCATGTAGAACATAGAAGTTTTTTAATCTGAAAAATATCTCAGAGATCCAGTGAGACTTATCTTTTCATTTGGTAGATGAGGAAACTGAGGGCCGGACACATAGTTTAATGACATGAAGCCACTAAGTATTTGGAAGAAGGAACAGGTCTAGGACCATTGACTATTGCCTCATGTTTCTCACTCCTGAACCTGTCAGTGGAAATGCAATCTTTTCATTTTCCCCAAAGTTCATTTTTTTTTTGGTCTGGGCCATTTAATAAGGAGTGTCTGACAAAAGGGAACTGTCTGACTCAGGTGCAGTAATTGCTACAGAAATTGGGTTTGGTGTCTTTGGGGAATTCCGCAGTTGAACCCAGAAGGCATCCTTATCAAGTAGTTTGTTCCAACGCTTCTACAGATTTTAAGAACCTCAGATGTCATGTTTTTCTTTGGAGTGATTTTTTTTTGTTACTTTAGTAAACTTTCAAGGGGCACTGCCACTTAGCTACACTGGCTTCCTGGTGAGATACAGTGTTACTATCTTAAGTCTTTAAAAAAAAAAAAAAAAAAAAAAAAACTGAGACAAGGTCTCACTGTGTCACCCAAGCTGGACGGAGTGCAGTGGTGTGATCTTGGCTCACTGCAGCCTCAACCTCCTGGGATCAAAATATCCTCTCACCTCAGCCTCCTGAGTAGCTGAGACTGCGGGAGCACCAGCACACCTGCTAGTTTTTGCATTTTTTGTAGAGACAGGGTCTCAACATGTTACCCAGATTCTTCTCAAACTCCTGGGCTCAAGCACTCCACCTGCCTCAGCCTCCCAAAGTGCTGGATTTATAGGCATGAGCCACCACACCTGGCCAAGTCAGGCCCTGCTATGGGATTTTTTATACATGATCTGAAATGTCGCCTGCACTTGAAGGTTCTCTTAGAAGGGCATCTGAGTTCCTAATGGCATTAAAAAGGAAGGAAACTTACAGCTAGGCATCTGTTTGATTCCCAGCCACTTTCATGTTACTTAATGCAGTCAGATCATAAAGGGAATTCATTTCTCCTCCTCAATTTCTAAATGACTTCACATGATTTACAACTGACAAACAGCACACTGGGACTCATGTTCCATTTCACTGTTCTGTGGAGAATTGGTTGACACAGCCTCACCAAGTGTGTGGCTTCTCATCCTCAGGCGTTTCTTCCACCAACTCTGGCCTGTGGCCCAGAGGTCGGGGTTAGTAAAGGAACCCGTTCATTTTTCCACAGTTCCGTTATCTGGTTACACTCTGCCCCTGAGGAAGATGCTGATGTGACTTTATCAACAGTCTTACCAGTGCACAGGTTCAGCTGCTGGTGGTGGAATTTCAGAAGACCCTTGTCCTTTAAGGGCAGGGGTTCTCCAAGCGTGGTGTGCAGACCTGCAGCATCAGCATCAACTGGAAGCTTCTTAGAAACGCACATTCTCAGGATTCACTCTGGACTCACTGAATCCGAAACTCTGGGCATGCGGTTCGGCAGTCTGCGCTTTAACAAGCCCTCTGAGTGATTCTGATGTGCGTCAGTCTGAGAAGCACGGCGTAAGATACTGGTCTAGTTTCCTATCTTTCCCTGATCAAAAATATCTGAAGAAGTTGAGAAGTGTTTCAATATAATTATTGAGTATATTATAAAACATTTAGTAAACATTTATTGAACATCCATTAATTTCTAGGTTCTGTATTGGGTGTTAGGAGCACAAATAAAGCCACACATGGACCATTCTGATGTGGTTGCTTTGATATGAACATATAGAAACACTTTTTTCCTGATGGTGATATAAACAAGAGGTCCTCAGCCCCATTCTCACCCTGCATGTGATTTCTGTGCGATTTCTGGGCCTTTCCAAGTGGGCAAGTTTGCCAAAGCTTGGGGTCAGAGTGTCCTAAGTGAGAAGCAGGGTGTAAGCAAGGCACAGGAATGAGCCATGGATGGAGGAATGGTGCCAGCTCTGCATTTTATTTGCGAATAATAAGGAAGATAGTGGAAAGGTTTGTATTTTAGGTTATGTTAATACGTTTCCCTTATGTCAAAACAACCAACTCCTAGCACCCTGTGAAAATGGCTGCATCGGAATGTCGCAGTTCGTCGAGGATCTCATTGTCTTATAGGTTCGTGGCTGATGTAGAGTTAGCAGGATGGGAGCCAAAGAGCTGAAGGTGGGATTCTGTGAACAAAGCCTGCTGTCTCCACATGCTGCGCAAGGCCGTAGGATACGGGGTGGGTGAGCTCTGTTGGCTTGAACACTGAAGCTTAGACTTGCTGCTGTGTTCTTTCTCCATGTCTCTGTGTGTCTGTCGTAAAGTGGGACTATTGGGAGGATCTGCCTCATTGGGGCTTCATGTGTATTAAACGAGGTATGTAAGGGGTTTGGAGCAGCTGCCTGTGTTTGGAAGAAATGGCGAACTCCTGGCTATCAGCACTATTACTATAGTTTGCCTTAGTTACACTATAGAAGAAATTCACTTCTGCCCTCTTTGCTAGGTCATCCTGGTGGCAGAGGAGGGGAGGGGGGAGTATCTGGCTCTGTAGATTTCCCCTGACATTATTGATAAATCACACTTTCCCGTAGGGTAATGTGCGGTGGGAAGTGTCTCCCCATGTGGAAGCTGGTGTCCTGTTGTGCTGGTGTAGTTCAGTGGCCTGCTCGTACACACACTGCCAGGATGTGTGTATCTTCAGCTGTGGCTTCTTTACAGGGAGAGACCCAACCCACCATGACCCAACCCCAGGGCTTCATCTCATCGTCAAAGTCAAGGAGGAGATTTTGCCAGAAAATATGATTACTAAGAATTTAATTATGATTTCCAAATGTTCTAAAACTATAGGACTGTAGCAAATGCCCCATAGTGCATTGAGTTTAGAGACATCTAACCTCTTCCTGTTTAATATGGAGATGTGCGTATTTGCTAAGTCTTCTCAGTCTTACTAGGAGAGACACATATTCACTCATTCCCAGATAAACTTTCTCAAATCCTCTCGATTGTGATTTCTTAAAGCAAGCTGGAGACTGAGCTTTCTGTTGGTGATAAGTAGGTATTATAGACAGCAAGAGGTGAGAGGCTGACCTGGTAGAGGGAACAACAGATACCAAGGTGTGGAGGTGTTTTCTGGGGACACTCAGGAGCTCTGGTTGAGTGGGGTAGAAGGTGTGTGGACGGGAGCCAGTCATAATGGCCTGCGTGGCATGCCTGTTCGTTCCAAGCCATTTGAAGATAATACTGGATAATAGAATATCCCTCAACAACCTATGGATCAGGAAGGAACAAAAAGAAAAACGTGTCCAAAAGGATGGATTTTTTTTTTTTTTTAATTCCTTCATGGGTAGTGTGGTGTGATGGTGAAACCCTGAGCTGAAAATCTGCATTTTGGGAAATCATTCATGTTGGGAATGAATTATAACGCAAGCCGGATCCAGGTGAATGCGTGGTGTGGCAGCAGGTGAGTGAGTTAGGCACACTGAGATGTGTCTGTGAATGCTACAATTAGCCCTGCTGTTTCCCAGATTATTTCTAGTGTGGATAATACTCTGATTTCGCGTGTGTGTACGTGTGTGTGTGTGTGGGTGTGTGTAAATTCCAGGAGTGCTAGAGGTAAAAATATATTTAGCAAGTTCTGTTATTGGCCCTTAAGTGAACAAAAATATAATGCGTATCTTTAAAAATAAAATTCCACTTGTTCAATAGGTTTATTGCATTGCTTTTAGGAATAAAGTCTGTTAGTAAAATATAAATATCTTCACCATGTTATTCATCGTTTGCCAAAAAGAAAGCATAGTTTCATTCTTCCCATCGTTTTCCTTTTCTTCAGGAAAAATTACTAAAAAGCTTGGAGAAAGAACTACCAATTTATTTTACATAAATTTTTCTCCTTTCCCCAGGATACTCAGATCTTAAATCATTATAGAGGCATTGGTTGGAGCCTTGAGAATGAATTCACCTACAATGAGAAATTGTAGAGAAGAGAAGATCCAAGCCAGGACCCTGGGCTGGGGCCGTGTTTTAGGGAAAGAAAGGAAAGGCAGATGGCAGGGCTGTTCGAATGAACAAAGGTGTAAGCACTTTACACAAGAGAGGTGCTGTTGGAGGCAGGAGGAGTAGACAGAGACTGGACCCCCAGGTTAGGTTAGGAGCTGAGGCCCAGAAGCCTGGACCAGAAAGGTAACAGAGATCCCTAGATTGCTGAAATCAAGATGGGGCTGGTCATGGTAAAACAGGCCAGAGAACAGAAGAAATGGACAACACGGCCACTGAGGCTTTGCCTTGTAGATTTGAAAGAGATTTGGGGGCAAGCTCGACATCCAATCATTTGGAAGAAGATATATTCTACTTTGTCCATTATGTCTTTTGGCTTGGATAAAGAAATCCGCTCTGTTGTTTGGGAGGACAAGCAGTCTATGGTGTGCTTTTTTTCTCACTGGATCTAAGAAGACTCTGAGAACAGGAGCAGAGGAGCCTCATGTAACACTGCAGTGGAGAGAGGGGTGGGAGTCTCCTGTCCTAGTAGAAAAGTCTGAACTTGAGTTTCAACTCCAGCTCCAGTGCTTACAAGCTACACATCCTGTCACAGGTCATTTAACTTCTTATCTGCAAAGTAGCATCTTGTAGGGCTCCTGGAAAGCAGAGAGGCTGCAAAACAGCAGCTGGAGGGTCACGTGCAGCCCATAGTGGGGTGTCCTGCGGCCTATGCAGAGCATATCATTCTTTTTGAATTGGTTGCTAACAAGTAAAACTTGACAAAGTTCACTCAAAAACGTCTGCATTTCCAGTTTCTCTTGGAAGAGAGAAGGATCTGGCAAAATCGGCTTGCATTTCTGCAGGACAACCATTAGCTAGAACGGAGAGGCAACGGCTATCTTTCCAGAACTCCTGTTCTCCTTTTTGCCACAGTCTCCTTCACTCCTCATTGTCTTACACTTGACTCTTTCTGCTCGTTACATTGCTCACCTGGCTTTTGTGGCCGTTTTAGTTTGTGATTCTCTCTCTGTTTTAAAAATAAGGAATAAAGGAAATACATGCAAAGTGTTCTGCATATGGTAGTAGCTTCATACATTGAATGTTAGCTGATATCATCATCATCAAAACTATCTTCATGTTTTTAACCAATATGAAATTAAAGTCCCTGACATGCCACTGAGGTACGGGTTTCTTCATTGCCTCATTAGCTATACACCTCAAAAACATGTAGACAATGATGAGTCTCTTCCCACTCAACTGGGAATCTCTTCCTTCTCAACTAGAGGTCCCCTGGAGGCGGACAGAAAACAAAACCAGGAGTCTATTCTCCTTTAGCTGAGGGTAGAAATCCCTCTTCTTCAGTCTTAATTTTTTTTTTCTTGTCTAGACCTGAGGGGGGCTGGTCTGTGAAGTCTGGGACATCTGAGCTACTGCTAATGGAAAGGGAACCTTCCAGCAGGGAGGGCGAAGGGAGATGATATTCACGGAGGTGGATCTTATATATTCTATTTCCTGGTAGTGATCAAGATAATATTTCAGTAATTGATATGACTTTATGAATAATAGAGTGTGGATCCAAAGAATCTGTTTAATATGAAGAATCACTGGGGGCCGAGCCCAGATTATTCCTCCTCAGAACTGTACTGCCACGAAGAACCTCGAGTGTCAGGAGACTGGGACTCAGAACTGGGAACTTAATAGAATTTAAAATGCAAAGCACTTAAAGGTCATCTTGTTCTGTGGCTACCAAATATGTGTCCTCAGGAATCTGCATGGGAGTCAACTGGGGGCTTTTAGAAACCATTGTGTCCAAGAACCTCAGAGATCCTGGTTCCTGGGCTGCGTGTGGGGCCTGCCAGCTTCTCATGGGACTCATATGTACAAGTGGGTTTGGCACTTGCATGCAGTCTTCTTGCTTTACAGATGAGGAAACTGAAGCCCTGAGTGGCCTGGCAGCATTGGTAGAAATAGAACTGGGTGCCCAGCTTCCTTTTTCACCTGAAATTTTCCTACTAACATCAAACACATGGATCTTCTCCAACAGCCACCTCTGTTATGCTCTAAGGTTCTGGGAGTGTATTTCCTCTCTGTTAGTTTGAGGATTCTGCTCTTTTTCTTCTCCTGGATAGATCCAACCCAAATTAATTTTAGCTTCTTTGCTTCAGGGGACATTTCCCTTCTGAATAGGATCCTCTCTCTAGTGTATGGGAATATTTTGGTTCCCTTAGATCTCTGTATCTCTAGAGAGATGTGGCCAAGTCATCCCAGTAGATAATTCCTTGGCAAATCTGTGCCCATGATTGTAGGAAGCTACAGTCATGAAGAAGCATTTTCTTGATAATGAAGTTCTCCTAGAAATGCAGCATCTTGGGGTATAAGGCACGTTTGGGGTCCTATTCATCTACCCGTTTTATAGATGAGGTTACTGAGGCATAGATGAAGTGGATTGTCCAAGAAACACAGCTGGTTTGTGTGTGGAAGACAGGAAGAATTAGAACTCAGGTCTTCAGATTGCTCTGCCCAATGACCGCCTTGATTTCAATGAGTGCATCTCTGCTGGTAGAATTTTACATGTCTGGAAACAGGCTTAAGAGGAGATAAAACAGGCTTCCTAAATGCAAGCCTTCTCTTGTTTCTCAATAAGTCCAAACTAGAAAATTTTAGGATTGAAGATGATAAAACAGATTCTCTGGGCATGAGTCTCCTCTCCATCCCTTATAGGCGGCACCCAATTTCAGATTGTTTTTCTAGAGACCAAATGTCACTCTTTCCAGATTATCCAGTCTCCTTTCAGGCAGTTCTAATTGTGAGAAAGGGTGTCCTATCTTGGCCCAAGAATCGTCTTCCTGGTGACCCATTCCCTTGTCCTGATTGTTCTGCCTGAAACCACTTGGCAAACAGCATGGTACTGTGAGCAGGAATTGATGCTGGGTTTTGGTTTCACTGTGCCAAGTACTAGTTGTGTGTCTTGGACTAGTCCTTCAGCTTTTTTAGCCTTGCTTCCTTGTCTGTAAATAAGGATAACAGAATGTCCATGTGGGAGAGTTATTATGAATGGAACTCAAGCTATCATTGTATCATACCTATTCCAGCACATCAGGCCCTTGACTCAGAATCGTCCACATATTGGAGGCCTGAGGTCATGTCTTCTCTCACCCTGGGTTCTTCGGTTTTCGTACTAAATCTTCCCATGGCCTCCAGTTGTCCTCATGTGGTATCAGTTGACACATGTTGGCCTAGGGCTCCCCGTTCCTCTCCCAGCTGAGCAAACTCTACTGAGATGGGCCTCAGTTGCTGTTTCATGCATGAGGAAGGCAATGTGAACATTACTGTGGGGTTATCTTAGTGTCTCTCCGATGGTACTGTGGTCTGGAATCCACAGTTTAAATAGCTGGCATGGGCTGTGCCTGTGTGAGACTGTGTGTCGTGCGTGCATGGAGAAGCCCGGCTGTGTGCCTCTGCGTGGCTCTCTCCGTGTGTGCATGGGTTGTGTTCCTGTGCGTTTTCCCACAAACCTCAGTGTTAAAGCTACAGGTGTACTGGCCCGTTCTTTCACATCAAGGAAATGCTCACGGCTTTTTTACATCCCAGAATCATGCCATCCTGTGGGGCAGGGCTTTTCGGTTCATCTCGTATTTCCAACTGAAGCCACATGGGTCATGTGCCTGTGGAGAACTGCTGCCCCCAGATAGAGCTGCCTCTCTGCTGAGGCTGCCACCAGCTGCCAGCAATCCCTCTTCATATGACCTGTGGTTGTGCATGATGATCTCTATGAATCCTCTTTCTCCAGGCTCCTGGTGGTGCCTAGCATTGCACCAGGTGCTTCAGGAGAAAAGCTGCCTCCACTGCTAATCTGAAAAGCACTTCGCCTGGAAAGACACCTGAGACATGTAAGATATTAATAGCTGCAGAAGTTGCATCCCTGTGTAATTTAAATCCCTTTCCCGAGGAACACTCTTATGGTGGGGGTGGAAGAGAGGGAAAGAAAAGCCTAGAATAATTATGAGAGGTTGTGGGAACATTTTTTGGGGGGAGTGACTGAAATATTCTTGTTTAATCATCCACCCTGGTGCTTGCTGGATTTGGTAATGAACATTTTTGCTTTCTCCTTAAAGTCAGAGGCTATTTTGACAGCTACAGATGCTGCAGATTACAAGTGTTGTGATACGGTCCTGTGAGAAGCTCTTGCAAAAGGGTTCCACTGTAAATAAGTTTGGGAAGGGCTGTAAATACAGTCTGCCTCCCAGCGAGCCCCAGTGCACGTCGGCATATGGGAGGATGAGAGATCCTTCCTAAAGAAACCTGTTATGCTCTGGTTATCCTTGGATTTACCATATCAACGTGAAGAGAGATTTCCTCAAATGTATTGCTCTATCTCTGGAGGGTTGCTAATAATGTTCAAGGGCAAAAACTTCGTTGAAGGGGATGGAATGTTAATGGAGATTGAAGGGCAGACTGTGTAGTTGCTGGGGGCAACGGGAGGGTCCCAGGCTCATGTTGGTAATAGAGAGAGACTGCCTCCTAGCACCTTTTCCTGGGCTCTGGCTCCAGATAGTGGGATATACAGACGTCGGGTATTCCAGGATTCGAAGAATACTCAAGAAACCCCTTTGGAGAAATTTGAAGTGATCTGCTCTATGCTTGGAGTCTAAAGGTGAGACAAGTCAAGGCAGTGGGAGCGCCATGCAGAGGGTATCATCAGGTGTCTTTGTAAAGGAATCCATGCAGACCAGTGTGATTCATGGTGGAGAGACATTAGGCTTTAAGGGCACGTCCTTTGCCAGACCCATTGACAGCGTCACTGACAACTGTTCAGAACAATTGACTGGGAAATCCTGTCCCCACGAGACTCAGGTCTTAGCACAGGCATCCTACGTGGTGAGGTTATTACTCCATGGGCTTCTCTGGGGCCATCAGAAGCGCTGAATGAACTGGGGGTTGCGCTCATTGAAGTATCTGGTTCCTGCTCAGGGAAGCATGGCAGCCTGTACTTAGGCTTTTCTGGCAGCACCAGGGTGTGTCCGGAAAGCATCAGTCAGGGAAGAACAGTGTGAGTGCCTAATGGGAGTAGATCCCAGTGAGCAAAGAGACCCAAACCAATAGAGGGAAAACAAATCCAGGTGAAAACCTTTGCAGTAACACTAATATAGGGTTAAATCCCAGCTCTACTATCATACCTTTGCACAAATTACTTATAAGCTCTCTAGGCCTTATTTTTCTCATCTGTAAGATGAGAATAATAAATACCACTTTGCTAGGCATTGGGAGGATGAAATGATTTCACACATGGAATACTCCAGCACTGTGATGAATTCCAGCCATTCATTCTGCTGCCACAGATGAAGAGGAGTTGAATGATAGTGAGACCATCATTCTCTTGAGCCAATCCTTCCCCTAGTCCTTCAGTTTTGATCCTGTTCACTTTTACTCCTGTATTTCAAGGCTGAGTCTCACAGAGCTTTTAAGTTTGGCCTCTCACGCTCTCCCACACCTGCTAAATCCTTATAAATGTTTCTTCTCTTCCCTCAGACTTCCCTGACTGTCTTATTTGTTTCTTGCCGTGTGGAAGGCAGTAGGGTACACATTCTTCTCAGTGTAAATATTCTTTGGATTTGCACAAGGGTAGGGCAATGTGTTCTTTTTCCAACAGCTGTTTTGATAATGCTTGCCAGCATGTTGGGATTTTGGCCCTAGTAGCACATATTGAGACCACCTCCTCAAGGAATACTTTCTGATCTCTCCTAAGTCGTTTTTCTAGATTGCATGATTTGGATTTTCCATTGATGAAAAGCATTCCCCTTTTCTTGCCCACGTGAGCGTTTATCTGCTCATTTTTTCGGTCATCTCTCTTCTCTTGTTTGAAGCACATGCAAATGTCGCTTGGGCTCTTCCTATACTTCATAACTTTTCTTGTAGTTTTACATCACCTGGAAGAGCTTAGGATCATCTGAAAATCAGAGGGACTCGGAGGCATAGTCTCTCTTGGAGATCAGGTATGCCAGGAGGGCATTGAGGATGGAGAGATCAGGAATGATGCTAGACAAGGTGTAAAGCTTTAGAGCAGATGGAGGATGGCACAGATGCTGAAAGATGAGAGATAAGGGAAAGCCTAGAATCAAATTAGAGGCACAGCAAACCAAGGCATCCCAAGCAAGCCAGTTAGACTGAGAGAGGGACTCGTTTTCCTGTGTCTTCTTTCTTATGGGTATGTGGTCCTGAAGCAGAAGATTCTGCTCTTGATTGGGAAAGGGTTTTCAAGAGACTCTTTCTTTTCAAGAGACCAGTTCTCCATCCATGAAGATACATTTCAATTACCATGGAGACTTCCATCTTATAAATAGCCATTGAGTGGAATCTTAGTACCAAAAAAAATCCAAATATATCCTAACAGTTGGCTCCTTACACCCTTGTGCCTATTTACTCTCTTGAAGATTTTCATGAGGTTTGACTCTTCCTTATGGAGAAAGTGTTTGTTCCTCCATATGTTATATTGGCTTAGCAATGAGTGATTCCCTGGTTGAAACTTTGTTCCACAGTCCTCTTGCTTCTCAGCGAAGCAGTGCATTGTAGTAGTTAGATGTGTGATTGTTGCAGGCATCCCTCCTGTGCTCAGATCTCAGCTCTGCGTCCTTGTAACCGTGTAACACTGGCAAGATGCTTAGCCTCTCTGTGCCACAGTTCTTTCACCAGTAAAATCAGACCAATATGTTACCTACTTCATGGGATTATAAGGTTTAAAGGAAATAAAACCTGCCAGGGACTCAAAACACTGCCTGGTGCAAAGTTAGCTCTCAGATCATGCCAGTTAAGAATTTTTTCTAGGGAGCTCTGATGCACGTTGGCATACAGTTTACTTGTGAGACCTTGGCTCTGCTGGAAAGGACTTTAACATTTTGGTCAATAGATCTACAGGTTCATAGTATTGTTGAAAGCTCAGAGTTGGCTGCTTCTACACCTCCCAGTTTATCTCCTATCTAGTTGTCAGTTAGATCCAGACCATTCTGTGTATGTACCACACCTGTGTGCTTCAAAAGACAAGTGAGTGACTAGCGTTTGATGGCCTCAGTCTGCTGGAGGGGATGTGGAGGATTAGGAACGCTTTTACACTCTTGGTAGGAGTGTAAATTAGTTCAACCACTGTGGAAGACAGTATGGCTATTCCTCAGGGATCTAGAACTAGAAATACTATTTGACCCAACAATACCATTACTGGTTGTATACCCAAAGGAATGAAATCATCTATTATAAAGACACATGCACATGTATGTTTATTGCAGCACTCTTCCCACTAGCAAAGACTTGGAACCAACCCGAATGCCCATCAATGATGGACTGGATAAAGAAAATGTGGCACATATATACCATGGAATACTCTCCAGCCATAAAAAAAGGATTAGTTCATGTCCTTTGCAGGGACATGGATAAAGGTGGAAACCATCATTCTCAACAAAGTAACACAAGAACAGAAAACTAAACACTACATGTTCTTACTCATAAATGGGAGTTGAACAGTGAGAACACATGATGCAGGGAGGGGAACATCACAAACCGGGGCCTGTCGGTGGGTGGGGGGATAGAGGAGGGATAGCATTAGGAGAAATACCTAATGTAGATGACAGGGTGATGGATCCAGCCAACAACCATGGCGTGTGTATAACTATGTAACAAACCTGCACATTCTGCACATGTACCCCAGAATTTAAAGTATAATAATTAAAAAAAGAGTATAATTGGATTGTTTCTAAAAAAGAAAAAAAAAAAAAAAGGATAAATGGACCAGGCACAGTGGCTCATGCCTGTGATCCCAGAAGTTTGAGAGGCCAAGGTGGGCGGGTCACCTGAGGCCAGGAGTTCAAGAGCACCCTGGCTAACATGGCAAAAACCTGTCTCTACTAAAAATACAAAAATTAGCTGGGTGTGGTGGAGTGCACCTGTAGTCCCAGCTATTTGGGAGGCTAAGGCAGGAGAATCTAGTGAACCTGAGAGGTGGAGGTTACAGTGAGCTGGGATTGCACCACTGCACTCCAGCCTGAGCAACAGATTAAGACTCTGTTTCAAAAAAAAAAAAAAAAAAGATAATTGCTTGAGGGAATGGATACCTTATTTATTAATTAAGAGGGGATTATTACACATTACATGCCTGTATCAAAGTATCTCGTGTACCCCATGGAAAAAAATACAAATTCATGAAACATTCTGTATATTTTTTAAAAAGAAAAAAAAAGTATCAAAAAAATATATAGTCTATGTACCCACAAAAATTAAAAATAAATAAAAAAAATTAGTCAAATAACATAATAATTTTTTTTTTTAATCTCCCTTGCTTCTTCTCAACCCTAAGTACCTCCTTTGCTCTGTGTTTATTGGGCGGAACCGAAGATTCATGTGCTGATATGCTGCCTTTGATAGATTTAAAGTCGTCTCTCTGACCTTGGAGGATTTTTGAAAAGTGCTACTTGAGTGTTTGGGACTCACTGAATGTCTGATTTGAGCTTGCTGGCCAAGCTCCCCCAGTTCCTTCCTCTTTCTCTGGCTTGGGGAGTCTGCTTTTTGTTTTTGCCTTTTAAGACACCCTAGTTGTGATAGGCTGAGATTCACCTTGTTAGTCATGCTTGCTTTCATTTTCTGTTGGTTTAAAGGATGGATATTTTGATTGATAAATATCATAATAATCTTGTTGTTTTCTGGGCTTCTGGCAAATTTTTTTTTCATAGCTTCTCAGGTTTTCTGTTGAGTCTTATTTTTAAACAACTGTTTCTTTTTATTTTGAGGTGAGATTTACAATGAAAGTGTGTACCTTTGTTGCTTTGCTTCATCATTCCAGGATCAAAAATCTATCCTAAGGATTAAAGCAGAGATCTCAGATTCTCTGAATCTCAGCTTCTAGTTTGGTGTTAGATAGAAATATTAATAGAGGATAGAGGAAGGGCTTCCTTACCATCTTTGTAATTCCTGGCAATCTTAGTCATCAGGGATCAAGGCTGGGGCACATAAACTCTATCACGGATTCAACATTTGCTTGAGGGCAGGGTCACTTTGCTGGTGGAAATGTGTTGAACAAGGCCTTCCGTTATCCATCCTTGGCTGAACTTATGTCTTTCCTTTGAGATTTTATGATAGTACAGTTCTCTTGTGAGTCTTAGTGCTTTATAGCTTTAAGAGCAGAGAACGCTCAAAATAGTCCAAATCTTAGATTTTCAGTTTAAAAAAAAAAAAAAAGTATCCTTCAAAGAGAGAAAAATCCCTTTACAATACACCTGGCCAACATTATCAACCTTCTCCAGGAATAATTCCAATGATGAACAGTTCACAGCCTCCCATGAACATTATTATATTAATGCATAGATATCTATACTCATTTTTACTTTATTTTGAAATCAAATATTATTTTTATTCAACAACTGGCAGGTATGCATGCATATTGATTGGAAGAATTAATATTATTAATATATCAGTACTCCTCAAATTGATCTGCAGATTTAACCACAGTCTCTGTCAAAATTCAGGCCTTCTTTTTTGCAGAAATTGACATGCTGATCCTAAAACTTATATGAAAATGCAAAAGACTCACAATAGTCTAACAAACCTGAAAAAGAAGAACAAAGTTGGAAATTCTAACTCCTCAATCCCAAAACTTACTAAAAGCTGCAGTAATAGAGACAATATGGTACTACCATGAGGATAGACATAGGTCAGTGGAGTAGGATTGAGAGTCTAGAAATAGTCTTGTACTTTTGTGGTCAACTGATTTACAACAGGGTTGCCAAAACAATTCAAAAAGGTATAGTAGTCTTTTAAACAAATGGTGCTGGGACCACGAGCTAGTCACATGTCAAAGAAGGAAGGTAGACCCCTCTACCACATACCATGTACAAAAATTAACTCAAGATGGATCTAAGACCTAGATGTAAGCATTGAAACAATAAAACTCTCAGAAGAACACTTAGGTACAAGTTTCTGTAGACTTGAATTAGACAATGATTTCTTAGATATCACAAGGAACAAAATAGAAAGTACCTACATCAGACTTCATCAAAATGGAAAACGTTTTTGCTTCAGTAGACATCATCAAGAAAATGAAGAGGCAACCCACTGAATGGGAGAAAATATTTGTAAGTCATATATCTGATAAGAGAGTAGTATCCAGAATATATAAAGAACGCTTACAACTCAAGAAAAAGACCACCCAACAAAAAAATGAGCAAACGGTTTGAATAGACATTTCTCAAAGAAGATATACAAATAGCCAATAAGCATAGGAAAAGTTGCTCATTACAATTAGTCATTAGGGAAATGCAAATCCATACTGGGGGATATCATTTTATACCCACTAGGAGAGTTATAATAAAAAAAAAATGTTGGCCAGGCATGGTGAGTCACACCTGTAATCCTAGCACCTTGGGAGGCTGAGGCAGACAGATCACCTAAGGTTGAGAGTTCGAGACCAGCCTGACCAACACAGAGAAACCCCATCTCTACTAAAAATAGAAAATTAGCCGGGCACGGTGGCACATGCCTATTATCCCAGCTACTCGAGAGGCTAAGGCTGGAGAATTGCTTGAACCCAGGAAGCAGTGGTTGTGGTGAGCTGTAGATCACACCATTGCACTCCAGCCTGGGCAACAATAGTGAAACTCTATCTCCAAAAAAAAAAAAGTTGAACAATGAAAAGGATGTGAAGAAAGTAGAACCTTTATACTGTAATGGTAGTAATATAAAATGGTGTAGCTGCTTTGGAAAATAGTTTGGCATATATTCAAAAAGTTAAACATTGAATTACCGTGTGACCTACCAATTCCACTTCTAGGTACATAATAGAGAATTGTAAACAGGTTTATGCAAAAACTCCGATGTGGATATTCATAGCAAGATTATTCATAATAGCTAAAAAGCAGAAAGTATAAATATTCATCAACTTAAAAATGGACTAATATGATATATCTGTGGAATATTATTGAACCACAAAAACATATAAAGTATTGATACTTGTGACAACCCTGGATAAACCTTGAAAGCATGCTAAGTGAAAGAAGCTAGACTCTAAATAACCACATATTTAATGATTCAGTTTATATTATTTGTCCAGAATAAGCAAACCCATAATACCAGAAGAGAAATTAATGGTTATTTCCAGGATCTGAAGGGACAGAAGGGTGGTGAATGACTATTAATGGATATGGTTTATTCGTGTATATGTGTGTGTGGTATAGTTTTAAAGGGTGAATGTTACATTGTGTGAATTGTATTTCCATAAATGATTCCTAGGAAAGAAAAAAAAAAAAGCCCTGCCTGGTGGACACTGCCCTGTTGGAAGAGATGCCTGCCCCTGACCTTGCATGAGCCCCTTGTTGGATTGTGAGAATTCTCAGAGGAGGGGGCTGGAGCCAGCATGACAGTATTGAGGATCTGAGTACTCAAGGCAGGGGCTATTTATTAACTAGTATGGACATATGTCGATATTTTAGCATTGAGTGTGAATATGCTGCTACCTGTCCACTAATGTCTAAATCCTCAGACTTCTACTCTTGTATTACCCCACTGGGGGCAACAGAAAGTGTATATACCCCTACAGATTTCTTGAATATCACTATCATAGCACTAAGAAGTCTGATAAGTATCATCATCATAACACCAGGAAGTCCAAGCTCTGTACTCTCAGATCCCTAAGTCTGTGGGTCAGGAGCTGATTAAATCAGCATTTCAACTAGTGTTTTGGGGTAGGATCTTATAGAGGATAGCAGAAATTTGTCTAGTTCTATGAAATCATATTGCAATGTAATAGAAGAGCCCCCCCCTTTGATAAGAATCACTTATATTCTTTAGTAAGCCTCCATTGTCTATCCCAGTGCCATCTTCCTGATCTGAATTCAGATTTCCATGAGCCTATCCCAGGTCTTAGAGATAAACTCTTCCAATTCAGCCATGTCCTCAGCTCCTTATCATGCCCCTATCCACAACAGCTTTGTGTGATGGGGCCTGCCTGCCGTATTCCTCCCAGGGAAATACCTACATGGCTCGATGCAAGGGAAATAATATTTGCATGAAGGAAGAAAAGACTTCTACATGTTATGTACTCAATAATGTCTTATCTCATTGCAGAAAAATGTTTGAGGTGCTTTGTAAAAATGCAAATGTAATACAACAAAGGTGAAAAAAGGGAATGACAATATCTGAAAATAGAGGGGGATACATAAAATAAAATTAGTGGCAAGTTTAGACTACCAAGTACTCACTGCTAGAAGGAGCTTAGAGATCTGGCTCTGGGCATCCTAGTGATCAAGGCACAGAGGTGAGAATCATAGGTTACAGGCCATCGTTGAGGAAGAATATCTTTTCCATTGTTCAGAGGAAGAGTGTGGAGATGCAGCACTATACTTTCCAGCCTCCTGACAGTGCATCCAACAATGTATCTCTTAGAGGTGTTTGTTAAAATATCCTGTGATGCAAGTCAGTGGCTTCATGACTAAACCCACTTCATAAAGTGGGTAGGTGGAGATGGGGAGAGAAGCTTTCAGAAACACCCACAGGAGCCTTGTCATACCCTGGGCAGACTGAGGCACTGCTTGGAAATGGGGATCCTTTGGGAAGCCCCATTTTTGGGGATTGATGGAATTTGCTTCCTCCATTGCAGTACGTCACCTCTGGGACCTTACTGGTTGGCTTTTGCAGCCAGCAATCCCCCTCCCCTGTCTCACCACCAGCAAGGCTTTTCTTCTCAGGGTTATTGGAACTTCATCATGTGTGGCAGTAAATCATTGAAGTCCAGAACAAATCTCACTTGACATTTTTATCTTGGCTCTTCTGGGGGCCTTTAATTAGTATGATTGCAGTGCAGGCAATTGCTTCGATGGAGTCTGTATTGCTCTTGGTTGGCATAATGGCTATTGAAGTTTCTCTAGTTGCTGTTTCTGGTCATCCAGGAAAGACTCTGATTAAATATATAATTAAACCCCTTAATATGGTATAATAAGGGGTGGTTGGCAGTGAGTTTACATGGATTAAAAATGCATCAGAATATGGATTCATATAGTTACAAAAATCATCACTCCCTAAAGTCCAATGTGCGTTGTTTACGTGAGAGCTCCTAGGACTTCCAGAGCTCTACACAGCCACTGTGTAGACATCTGCTGCTGGTATGGCCACTGCTCCATAGCACATGTAGCCACAGTGTCCTTGGCCATCCATAGCCATGGAGCACACAGCTACAGAAGGCAGCTGTGACATGCTCAGCAATAGTCTATGGGCTTTGAGAAGCATCAGTATATGTTATGATTAAAGATGGAACTCAGTTAGCCTTAGGGGTCTTGATTCTCCCAGTTCCTGAAGCATAAGTTGCAATGAAAATCTCCTACTTACAGCAGTGGTTCTCAACCAGGGTGATTCTGTCCTCAGGAGACATTTGACAATGTCTAGAGACACGTTCCATGATCACAATGGGGTGGAGGATGCTATTCACATCTGGTGAAGAGAGGCCAGGGGTACTGCTAAATATCCCACTATGCTCAGAACAGCCCCCTACAACCAAGAATTATCTAGTCCAAAATGTCATTGTACTAACATTCGAACATAACTCCTATATTATCTTGTTTAGAGCTCATGATGTTTTTGTGAGTGAGAAGGTATAAAAGTTATATCTCCCTTTTACAGATTGGAAAACTGA
Source organism: Alouatta palliata (assembly GCA_004027835.1). NCBI lineage: Eukaryota > Metazoa > Chordata > Mammalia > Primates > Atelidae > Alouatta > Alouatta palliata. Next base: position 245,105 of record PVKV010000470.1, read on the forward strand.
AGCTTAGAAAAGTAGTGACACTCCCCTGTCTCATGGGGCTAGGCCATCATCTGGTTCTTATTCTACAGCTACTTACGCACATTGTTTGGGTTGGTGTGATCTTTGGCGTCCCTACAAGTGTCCAAAAGGGGCACAAGTGTTATCTAAGTGCCATTAGCACATCTCTGGAGAAACTATGACCCCAGGTTTCTTAGGTAAGAAAGATACCTCAGTTTCATATTTTTTTCTCTAGGAGTCAAAGAACACATATCCATCAAAAGTACTGTATAAAGATAACACTTGATCACACTTGACACTTGATGCTTGAGGTTTTTGGAATAAGAGTACATGATCTGCCAAAGAGAACTCATGTAAGGAAAGTAACCTCTCGAAATTTGTGTGTCTGTCTGTGATATATTTGCAGGTGAGGTTTCCCTCCAGGCCCTGTCAATTTGGTGGAATAACAAGCAGGAGAAGGGCTGTGCAGGGTGGTAAGAATGCAGTTGTATTCACACCCTCATTGCCTGAGAATTTTGAAGGGTATATAGAAGGAGAGTCTACCACAGAGAATGCATAGCAGATGTCTCACTGATGCTTCACTGCCTTATCTCTCTCTTTAGGACACTCATGGCTGTCTTATGCGTTGTTTTCAGCTCACATTTGGAATTAGAATGTAATTCATGCCGATGGTGGCCAGATACTACACTGTATACTTCATCTACATATCTGTAGTCCCTTAGGCCTTCAGGAGAAGTATAATTATCCCCATGATGCAGGTGGGAAGACTGAGCTCAGGAAGTTACTTGTGCCTGATCCACATCTGCCTGATGGCAGGACTGGAAGTGAAACTTAGAATTTGCTCATTCCCCTTGACTACACTGCTGGGTTAATTACAGCAGTTACATCTTATTCTCTGCTCCTCATTTAAGAAGAGGATACAGGGACACTAGGCATTGAATGTGTTGTCATATCTCCTGTCTTTTAAGGCAGTGAGTGCATTTGGGGGATAACAGACACAGTGAAGTCCCAAAAGAATTCATCCACACACAAAATGTTTATAAAATAGATTGACCTAACATTAGTCTCAGTTCTTCCACTGATCTTAGCGAGTCTACAGTGGCTCTACCCTGAGCAGAGTATACTGCAGTTCTTGGAGCTGAGAGTTCCTCTGTGGGCTGTCATGCCTGGCTGGAAGAGCCTCATTTAACAGCAAGTGGCTTGCCTCAGGTCTGATGAAATAAAGTCAAGGGCATAAGGTGTCTAACTCCTAGTTCAAGCCTTGCCACACTTCTTTAAGCATTGCAGGTATGATGTCCTGAGTTTGTGCTGAACACGTTACCAACTTCTTTGCAGTTGCCCGCCCCGCCCCCCGCCGATCCAGTGTTGCTAATGGTCTTGTCATCGTCACAGTGAAGAACCCTGGAGCATCCCAGACCCTGCCTCCTCTGCCACCCTCTGTGTTAAATCAGATGCCAAGTTTCTGATTTCCATAGCTCTACCTTTGCATACCTCTGGCATCCATCCTCTTGGTTCTCCTTCTGTGATCCCAGCCCTAATGTATCACGTGTCCAGGATGGCACTGTCACCCTTTAACCCAGGGGCCACAAACTATAGCCTGCAGGCCCAATCCATCCCACCACTGGTTTTTGTACAACTCTTAAGCTAAGAATGGTTTTTACAATTTTTTTTTTTTTTTTGAGATGGGACTCGCTCTGTCACCCAGGCTGGAGTGCGGCCGCATGATCTTGGCTCACCGCAACCTCTGCCTCCCAGGTTCAAGCAATTCTTCTGCCTCAGCCTCCTGAGTAACTGGAACTACAGGCGCATGTCGCCATGCCCAGCTAATTTTTGTATTTTTAGTAGAGACAGAGTTTTACCATGTTGGTCAGGCTGGTCTTGAACTCCTTACCTCAGGTGATCCACTCACCTTGGCCTCCCAAAGTGCTGGGATTATAGATGTGAGCCACTGTACCCAGCCAGATTTTACATTTTTAAATGGTTGGAAAAATTCAAAGAAGAATCATCTTTTGTAACACATGAAATATATGAAATTCAAATTTCCGTGTCTCTAAATACATTTATTGGGACCCAGCCATGTTCATTCATTGCATGTTGTCTGTGGCTGGTTTCACGCTGCAATGGCAGAGTTGAGAAGCTGCAACAGAGACCGTATGGCCTGTAAAGCCTAAAATATTTAATATTTACTATGTCTGTTGACAGATAAAGCTTGCTGGCCCCTGCCCTAGCTAGTCCAGCCACCAGTGACCCTTCCCTGTCTCTTCTTTCATTCCTTTTTAATCTGTTCTCAAGCCATCCCCTTTCTCAAATCCTTCAAGACTCACCCATTGCCCCAAACTCTGAAGTACCTTCATGATCTGCTGATCTGCTCCCAAGCTAATCATCTCCATTTATTAGTGGGAACCTCTTGCACTTCCCCAAGTGTGTCTTGTACTTCCCCTGTATGGCCATCAGTAGGGTGCTTTCTTCCAGGAATAACTTTTTTTTCCTATCTTCTTAGGAGGAAATCTTAGGTCTTCTTTGAGCCTCACGGCAACAGCCGCCTTCTCCAAGAAGGCTGAGTCTCCTACTATTGTCACTGCTTAGGGATGCCCAGCACTCTCCCTGTACTGCTTTTATGACTTGGAGTTCTCTCTGTCACAGTCTGGCTGTTTCATCCTTCTGTGGGTGAGATCCGTGAGGGCTAAGGCACAGATCTGGTAAGTGCAGGCTAGGCATGTCTACCCGAGCGAGTGTTCTCTGGGCTCCATGGGACACTCTCCTTTCCCAGGTGTGTAAATGCTATGAATTTCCAGGACTTCTGTTCTCCTAAACCTATGTGACAATGTTTTGAAAGTGGGCAACAAAATTCAGCATTTGGAAATTGATTTTTAACATTAACGTGAAAAGCCGTTATCATTAGCTGAAGGTACATCAGCTAATCTAAATCTCTTATCTAGGTATCTCTCCATGTTCGTATCTATTGACCCATCATCTGTCATCTTAATTTATCCGTCCATCCGTCCGTCAGTCTTCATCTCTATGTATTGATCCATACCAGTACGCACGTCTAAAATCCACAGCTGCAGTTCTACCGCTGTCACCTGACTGGCGATGTCCCATTTTTGTGGAATTACTCCAGACACTCCTGCCACACTGCTTTCCTAATCTCCCTTGCTGAGCTGGTTCCCATTTTCCCCATATTCCTGTTTTATGTTTCTGCCAAATTATGCAGTTTGCTTCTCAGGGAAAAAACAAGTCCTGGTTTAGTTTGCCAGGGCTGCTGTAACAAAGTGCCATAAACTGGATGGCCTAGAACAACAGACATTTATTTTCTCAGTCCTGGAGGCCCCACATCCAAGATCAAGGTGCCTGGAGGGCTGTGAGCCCCCTAAAGGCACTAGGGAAGAATCTGTTCCAGGTCCCTCTTCTAGCTTTGGTAGTTTGCTGGCAATTTTGGATATTCGTTGGCTTGTAGACACATTATGCAGATCTCTGCCTTCATGTTCATGTGGTGTTCTGTGTGCTTCTATCTGTGTGTCCACATTTTTCCTTTTCATAAGGACATAGTAATATTGGATTAGGGCCCATCCTAGTGACTTCATCTTAACTTGATCATCTGCAAAGATCCTGTTTTCAAATAAGGTGATAATATGAGGTGCTGTGGTGATGGTTTTCAGGGGGCACAATTCAATCCCTTACAGTTCCCTATTTGCTATGCTTTGTCTGTTGCTCCCGCCATATGGAATGGCTCCCCCTCCCCAGCCCATGCATTTCTGCCTGGTGACCATTTTTCTCACCTCCTCTTTTTCACCCACACATGGTCTTATGACCACTCCCTCACTACAGTCCCTCAGCAGTGGGTGTGTGCCCCTCTCTTGCCACTCACCAGTATATATACCATATCATAATTTGTTTTAGGATCCCATAACTGTAAACTTCTCATGCTTTCTTTTTACTTTCTTGGCTCCTGGAAGATTGATATTTAGGTATTTGTAAAATTATTGTTAGGTAAACTTAGAAAGGTGTAGGCCTCCCATTCTTGGCACTGGGTTTTTAGCTCCTCTCTGCAGTCATTGTTTTTTACTCTTCTTACTCATCTTGATATTCCTTCTCCCTTTATCCAGCCCTGAACGTAGTGACCATGAGCATAGGAGACCCCCAGTGTGTGTCAGTAATTTAGAGATTTGGAGGACAGTGGAAGCAGGGATTTGAGATGCATTTGCTGGTATCTGCTGTAGTGTATGGAACTGCAAAATGCTGATGACCTGTGTGGTATATATCTTCCACTCTTCACCTAGGCCTTTGGGGGAGATGATGACACCTGAACTGCCTACACTGAGTATTTGTGTGTGTGTCTGTGTGTATGAGTATGCTTCCATCAAATTAAAAAGGACACGAGGTGAAGAACTGTTGCTCTATACTGATGTACAAGGGGACATCTTTGCTCTTTCTTTTCACCTTCATCACCTTCAGCAACTTCTTCGTCATCACAAATCGTGGAATTCAGGGCCAAAAAATTCTAACTCATAGGTTTATATTACTTAATTTGTAGGGCCATATATTTAGAATGAGCCAGCTATCTGATCCTATTAGACGTATCTTGCTCTTAGATAATCTGCTTAAAATTGATGCCACCCTGGAATGTAGACTTTATTGACTGCATTTCCTGCCAGATTCTGGCGTTTGTCTCTTCTCATCATATCCTAAACAGTATGGTCATGACCCCAAGGAAAGTTGAGCACCCTAGGGTAGCTGATGGGACTTGAAGAGGTTGGTTCCAGGAGCCAGCTGGCCAAGTCAGGGTAGGAGGCATTGATGTTCAGATATTTTTTTTTTCTTTCCTTACCTCAAAGTTATTTTGAAACTAACATAATCATTTTTAAAGTCCTTAGAAGGAGAAATGCTTTGCAAATGCCAGGATACTGTAGTGCAGCCTGAAGATAACGTGGCATATTGTTACACAGATCACACACACACACAAGTCAGACTATGTGGTTCTGAAAAAAACAAGTCTTCAACTCTCTAAAATCCTCATCTATCACATGGGAAACAGAGCTGTTGGATTTGCTTCTGGCCCTTGGCATCTACATACAGAGGGGGTTAAGAACATGGGAACTGGAATGGCAAGGCCTGGATTCAAGTCCTGGCTCTGTATCACATTAACAGGGCAACTTGACATGAATCACTGAGCCTCTCTTCCCCTTAGTTTCTCCTTCCACAAACCGGGGACCATACCTGTTCTCCCCTCATAGGGATGCTGAGAAGGTCAGACTAGAAGGTCATGCACAGTACTTTGCTCATTGCCTGGGCAAGTGAAAGTGCTTATAGATATTGGTTGTTGGGTTTTTTTTTTTTTTTTCAAATAGTCTTATTGAGAAATGAAAAATAAAAACATGAAACATTTCATTGTAGTGTATGTGTTTGAAACAGTTCCAGATAAGAGGAGAAGAATGATCGTATGGAAATTCACAAGTAACTGCCAAGTGACTTATACAGAGAGTGGAGTTTGAGCTGGAGGTGGAAGGATTGAATGGCAATTGGATGAGAAAAATAAGTTAGAAGATAAGCATTCAGGACAGTGGACTATTGTGGAAGTGAGGACAGAAGCTGAAAAGTGCACGGTGTGGTCAGAGTATATTTGAACAAGAGAGTGTGAATAGGGAAGGAGTGGATGATGAGGCCGAATGGTTGGCTGGAGATAGAGCATGTCAAGACTGGGATGGCAGCCTAAGCTGTTTGGGCGTCACACGGTTGGCACTTTCAAGTCACTGGTGGCCTCTGAGCAGGATTGGTGAATGGAATTTTTATTGATATGATTGGACAATGATACATAAGATGGATTAACTTAAGGACTAGAACCTGGGAAACATGTTAAGAAGCCCCCAAGCAGTGGCCCTAAAATAGCGATGAGTGGTGAAGAAGCGTAAGCCAACGTTTGTTAATCACCTAATGTGTGCCCTGGTCCAGACACTGACCTAGGTACCTTTATATTTTTTTTTAAAAAATCATGACAGCATCTGGGAGGTAGATAGTGATAACCTTGCTTTACAGAAGAGGAAACTGAGGCTTAGGGAAGTTAAGTAATTAAAGTTGCTATCTCCTGACCTTTCTGCCATGCTTTCCTAAAGTAAGGATCTAAATTAAAGGGTGTGTACATGAGATATTACAAAACAAATCATTGAAATCGGACTTTTGATATGGGGAATTAGAAAGGCACTGGCAAGAAATGTAGATGACTCTAAGAGTTTGAACCTGGAGAATGACAAGCATGATAGTGATTTTAGAGAACTGGCCTGTCAGAAGGGAGATTGTTTGGGATGGGGATTGTAGAAATGTTGAGTTTGTTGGTATGATGCACAATAATGGGAACGCCCAGAAGCCAGTTACCAGTGTGAGAAGAAAATTCAGAAGCAAGTTTGTGCTGGAGGTAAAGGGTTAGCAGTCACCACACAGAGATGGACCTTAATGATGGAGAGTGCAGGGAGATGGGGAGAGGAGCAGATGGCTAAAGCAGCATTTCCCACATTTTACTCTGCGTGGCAGTCATGTCAGGATTCTGTTAAAATGCAGATCCTGATCTGGTAGGTTTTGGGTGGACACTGAGACGCTGCATTTCTGATGAACTGGTGATGCTGCTGCTGTCAGTCTGAGATCCAAACCTTAAGTAGCCAGGGGTGAAAAAATTGATGCTTGAGAAACTACCATAGGGACCAATGAAGGAAGAGAAGCCAACAGAAAGGAAGGGAGCAGTAAGGTAGAAAAGTGATGAGGATGGCACAGTATTCTAAGTGTCATGGGGGGTATGGGATGGTCAAGGTGCCACATTCTGTGGAATGATCAAGGACTGGAGAAAATCTAGTCATGAGGTAACCACTGGTGACCTTTAAGAGGTTAGTTTTTGTGCCAGGATTAGAACCTGAATTATGGGAATGTAAGCAGGAATGATCTGCAAAACAGTGGAGGTTAGGGTTGGAATTAGGTTATGTAAATTGTTGATACCCAAAGGAACTAAGAAAATGGGAAGAAAACAAATGGTATGGTAAAGTGGAGGACATTGCTCCATCCTTTACTAGGTAAGAGACTGAGAGTGCGGGCCTCCATTGGTTTGATGTATGTGCACATACCCAAAGACAGAGATAACCATATATAGATTTCTATACAAAAGGGAATATAACAGGAAAGGCAGAAGAGGTTGAAGAGCCAGGAAATAATTGAAGACAAAATTTGGAGATAATATTGAAGGTGTCAGTTAAAAGATTAGTTTTGGAAACAAAATACATTTTTCTCTGATATAGAAAGAAAAGCAGATAATTGGGCACTGGTCAGGATGGTACAGTAAGCCATGCTTTAGTTTCCTCCTCTGCTCAAAATATGTAGCAATGACAAAAAAATATAAAACAATATAACTGGGCCCAAGACAAGATAAATAATTTGTGGACCAGAAATGGTACAGAAATAAAAAGTGATGCACAGAGTTACATTCATTGTTACGCTAGGCTTCAAGTCTAGCATCAAACAGTCAGGGCAGGGGTTTAGCTCTGTAGGGTATCTGCAGAACGGTATGTGCTCCACATTGTCAGAGGATCAGAGCTAGACTCACTGCTTCAAGTCTAGGGGTGGGAATAGTGAAGAAAAGAGTCTGAAAAGATAATTTGGCTAACCCCTATCTGGGAGTACAGCTGATAGGAATCTGTGAGGAAGGAAGTGGGAGAGAGAGGATAAAGTTGCAGCTTTGAGACCATGAACTGAATGAAGCCACTCAACTAGCTGAAGACGGTTGTACTCTATCCTCAGCATTACCCTTTAGGAGGACTCAAAGTCATCATTATAATATTTGGTTTATAATTGAAGTCCCAAGAGGCAAGACGGAGGTAGCAACAAGTTAGACAATATGGGTGAGAAGAAAAGAAAAAGGGAAAAAACAAAACCAGAAAAAACCCTTTTCACTCAAAGTGAATTACAATAAGAAAACATGAAACAAGGCTGGACATGGTGGCTCACACCTGTAATCCCACCACTTTGAGCGGCTGAGGTGGGCACATCACTTGAGGTCAGGAGTTATAGACCAGTCTGGCCAACATGGCAAAACCCTGTCTCTACTAAAAATACAAAAATTAGCCAGGTGTGGTGGCACATGCCTGTAATCCCAGCTACTTAAGTGGCTGAGGCACGAGAATTACTGGGACCCAGGAGGTGAAGGTTGCAGTGAGCTGAGATTGCACCACTGTGCTACAGCCTGGGTGACAGAGCCAGATCCTGTCAAAAGATACATATATGAAACACATGAAAAAAATCTAATGATAAGCATGCTTGTTATTATGATTTTTATTCAATAATATTCTGGTAATGCTAGCCACTGCAATAAGACAAAAGAAATAAAAGAATTGGAAAGACAGATTATCCTTCTTACGAAGAATCTGATCACCCTACACAGAACATCAAAGGGTCTTTATAAAATAACTGTTAGAACTAATTCGGAAGTCCAGCAAAATTGTTAATAGAAGATCAATAAGCAAAAATCAATGTCTCCCCTAAACACCATTACATCATTTAATGTAAAACAAATCACATTTATAGTGGCAAAAATGAAATAAAACCAAGAAATATGAAGTACATAAATCTAACAAAGGATATGCAAGAGGCTGTGGAAAAATACAAAACGTTATGAAGAACTGAGTAAATGGAGCACATACCTTATTCATGGATGGGAAGAAACTATAAAAATAACTGTTGATTTTGTCCCAAATCTATAAATTGAATACAATTTTTATAAAGGTTCTAGCAGAGCTTTTGAAAGCTCTTGCCTGATAAGCTTATCCTATAATTCATGTGCAGGAATGAATGACCAAGAATAGCCAAGGTGTTTTTTAAAAAGAAGATAAAGATGGAAGAGATGTGCCCTAATAGACAGAAATACTTATTTTAATGTTACAGTTAGCCTGTTATTTTAATATTACTTAAAAATACTTATTTTAACGTTATAGTTTGCTTTCTCTTCAGTGAAAGCAAATAGGCTAACGTATAATCATTGTTTTTTAACATTCAGAAAACTTATGTGTGTATATATGTAGACAGAGACAGAGAGAGAGGGAGGGAGGGAGGAGACAGATGTGTGGATATGAGTCCTTTTTTTTGTGTGCACGTCATTGTAAGTCAGTATGAAAGGGAGAAACTAGGCCAGGCATGGTGGCTCACACCTGTAATCCCAACACTTTCGGAGGCCAAGGTGGGTGGATCATGACATCAAGAGATCGAGACCATTCTGGCAAACATGGTAAAACTCCATCTCTACTAAAAATACAAAAATTAGCTGGGCATGGTGGTGCGTGCCTGTAGTCCTAGATACTCAGGAGGCTGAAGCAGAAGAATCGTGTGAACCCAGGAGGCAGAGGATGCAGTGAGCCGAGATCACGCCACTCTGTTCCAGCCTGGGTGACAGAGCAAGACTCTGTCTCAATAAAAGAAACAAAAAAGTGAGAAACTGTTAAATAAAACCCATGAGGAAAAATAAAATGATGTTTTTATCTCATAACAGTCACAAAATAAATTATAAATTCTGGGTGAAATTTTAAAGTAGAATTTTTTTTATTTTAAATCAGCTTTTTATTTTAAAATCACTTGAGACATACAGAAAAGTTGTGCCATGGTACAGAGCATTCCCTTATGTCTCTCATCCAGTTTTCCCCGTTGTAGTCATCCTGTATCACCGTGATGCATTTGTCACAAGTAAGAAACCAGTGTAGGTACATTATTCTTAATTAAGTTCAATACTATACTGTGATTTCATCAGTTTCCCCCAACTGTCCTTTCTGCATTCCTGGACCCTATCCAGAACACCACTTTATATTTAGTTATCATGTCTCCTTAGCCTCCTTTGATCTCTGACAGTTTCCTAGACTTTCCTTGTCCTTGATTACCTAGACGGTCAGGTTTTATGTGGAATGTCTCTCAATTATGGCTGTCAGTTGGGGTTTTGGGAAGGAAGACCACAGAGGTGAAAGCCATTCTCATCACATCATATAAAGAGTGTATGCTTATTGCATGACTTAATACTGATGATGCTAACCCTCATTACCTGGGTGAGATGGTGTTTGTTAGGTTTCTCTGCTGTGAAACTACATTCTCCCTCTTTCCCTATACTTTGGAAGTAAACCAGTAACAGCACATACTCAATGGGTTGGGGGACGTGAAGCTCTACCTCCTTGGGTGAGGAGTCTCTACATAAATTATTTGTAATTCTTCTGTAGGGGAGATTTATTAAACATAGTACTTTTAAAGGAAAAAGTAATATCCTGACTCTTAACACACAGATATAAGTAACATAAAGGGAAAGGTGAATATGTTAATTAAAAAATATCTATGAGTACCATATACAGAGCTAAAAGACAGACAGTAGATTGATACGACGTAATTTCAGTGCATATATATGTAATGAAGAATTCGCACGCAGAATAAACTCCCACAAATAAAGAGTAACAACTACATATCTACACACACACACACACACACACACACACACACACACACAGAGCAAGAGAGAGAAAGACACACACACGAAAATGAGGAAAGGCTACAAATAGGTAGTTCACAGTTTCTCAACAGGGGACACCCTTATTGAGGTGGTGTACAACCTCAGTAGTAATCAGGAAAATGAATCTTAAAACTACAAGGAGATACCCTCTACCACCCATCAGTTTGTTAGAAAAAATATCAGATACGGGAAGAAGGGGTAAGAAGTTCATCCATTAAGTGATTATAGGAATATGAATTGGTATGACTTTGGGTACACATTTAGCAATAGAATGATTTTAAGGATTTAATTACACTAAATTATAGGGATATCCTCCAAAGATGTGCTTCTCAAACGTTTTTGTGCATAGAAATCACCTGAGGAGCTTGTTAGAACAGATGTTGATCCAGCAGAATCTGAGCATCTTCGTTTTTACCCAACTTTCAGCTGATGCTGATGCTGTTTGTTTACTTGCCTGCACTTTGAGGGAGAAAGCCCTGAAGTAGAGGTCAGCAAACTACCGCTCATTAGCCAAGGGCCACATCTGGCTCTTGTCTATTTTTACAAATGAAATTTTACTGGAACATGCTCATTTGTTCATGTGTTGTGTATGGGTGCCCTCAGTCTACACTGGCAGAGTTTAGTGGTAGCAGCAGAGACTGCATGGTTTGCAAAGCCTAAAATATTTTTCTATCTGGTCCTTTATAGGGTAAGTTTGCCAGCTACTGCTCTGGAAAAAATCTCCCACATGTGCATAAAGAGATGTGTGTAATAGTATTGATTGCAACTTTTTTTGGAATCATGAAAGGATAGAAACAAGTGTGAGTTGGCAGAATAGGCAAATAATTTGTAGTATATTCACACAATGGACTTCGTTAGCTAAAATTAATGAATGGGACCTACATGTATCAACATGGATAAATCTAGAAAACATTCATTTTTTAAAAGCTTAAACTTACACAGAACAAAACTATAATTTAGTTACAGATATATGCATAGGCAGCAAAATTATTGCAAGATTCCTGAAAAGGATAATCAGCTATTTCAGAGCAGTGGTTACTTCTAGTGACGGGGAAGAGCAGAAACAGGGTTATATATGGACTCGCATGGATTCTCAGCCGTTGCAGTAATGGATTATTTGTTTAGAAATTTGAGAAGATATCAAAATACTATAAATTGATAATGCTGGAGGTAGGCACAGAGTTTCTATACTATTCTGATATTTTTGATGTTTCAAACATTTGAAAAGAGTCAAAGGACTCAGGAAAAAATACGCTGAATATGAAGACAGATATTTTGAAGTGCAAGGAAGGCAATGAAGATAGATTATTAATACCCAAGGTTCTCTCCAGTCTCAGTTAAGCAAGAAAAGAAGATGCTCAGCTATTGCAAATTGTTCCTTATATAGTGAATTCTGAGAATAGTATTAAAAAAAAAACAATAACAAACTTCTTTCCGTATGACTAATATTACTCCATGGCTCATGAAGTATTTTGATTCTAAGAGGTCACTTCATCCATGTTATGGAGTGGAGGATTTTCACTTTCTCTGGGGACTAACATTTCACTCCTTTAAGCCAAGATCAGCTTATCATTGGAATAGTCAGGCCAAGCGGCGGGCGGCCCACCCCCCAGCACACCTCCCCCTTATTTTGAATTACAGTCTTGAAATATCCATCAGGGACAAGCTGTGAGAGCCTTCAAATTCCTTCAAGAAGGAGCCTTTTTGCTTTTCTCTGAGAATCTCAGTGGTCTGTGCCCTTTTATCTGACTCAGGCATGGATGTCCTCCCACCATGACTTCCTGTGGGCATGATGCCATGAGCTAAATTGTAGTTGGGGTACATTCAGCCTCAGCCCCCTCCCTCTGAGCATCTGCACACAGCTGGAACCAGACTTGGCAACCCTGGGAGGAGGGCAGGGCAATGTCATCACTCATTTTCCCAGCAGTAGCGAGATGACTTTATAGGAAGAGGTGCTCCATACTGAAGTTGGGGGTCTCAGTTCAACATTCTTAGCTACAGAGTATACAACAGGGACATTTTGGTTCCTAGTACATTTCCATATTGTATAGAACCCTTGGAAATGTGTTTGTTGTTATAGGAATGTAGGAACACTTTGGGTCCCATCATTCCCCCATGAAATATTAAAAAGTCCTACTTGTTGTCACTCAACAGCCTTTTGTCACGTGCCTTATACATGTCAGGCAATATGGAAGACATGGACAGTGGATGATGTGAATGTCATCTTCTCTCCCAGCAGTAGCTTTTTCCAGCCTTGTGATTCAGCATGGTGTCCTGTTAGGACCCTGATTTCTGAACACACTTGCTTCTGTTACCCATATAGTTCCCGTATGCATACCGGGGGTATTGTCAGACATTCCACACACTTGATTAGGGTGTGACTGTATTCTAATTATCCATCTCTCCATACACATTACTACCTCGTGTTCCTGTGAGTTATTTTTCGTCTTCTCTAGGCTGAACTCCCAGAAATAACATCAAAATGAAGGAGTTAGTGACCAGTTTCTGAGCTGTCTCCCCTTTCTGAGATAGATCTGTCCCTCTGCTGTAGGTTTCCAGCCACTTTGTCATTGTTAACCATGACCAGAGGGAGCATAAGTTTGGTATTATGGGGTGGTCAGCAAGGCTTGCAGAGATGGCATTTCCTGGTCTTTGACACACAGCCTATAACCTAGTAAAAGAAACATAATGTTTATTGTGAAGTTTAAATCTCTAGTGCAGAGACAAGCCATGTAGGTACTGTAAGTAAGTGCAGGGGTAGAGGATAACAGGAATTGGTGGGGAATATGGCAAGCTGGAGAACATACACCCACACACCTTGTGTAAATTGAGTGACGACCGCAGTGGGTTATCACTGTGCAGAAATTCCAGGATTGCCACAGGTCTTGGATTTTCAAGGGAAGCTAGAAATGGGAATATTTTAAATGTGGAATCTCCGAAGTTTTAAATGCTGGCAACTAAGCAAACAAATTTTTAAAAATGCCCCATTTGTGCCACAGAAATAAATAAATAAATGAATGAATGAATGGCATATCCTAAGGCCATATATGGCCTGTGGGTTAGGTTTGTAATCTCGGGATAATAAAAGAAGAAATCTGAGAGTTTCAGGCAGCCTAGTCTGAAGCCAGGCATTTGGGGCTCACCCCCCTGGGCCAGTGCCACCATCCTTTTACTGAATCCGATGGCACGTGAAGAAAGAACTTAGACTCAAAAAAGCAACAGCCATACCCAAGGAAAAGATACAGAACAAAGCAATCATAACCACAGCCCAGGCACCATTAGAATTCCTTGATCACCTTCCCATGACCTTAGAAGGGTCGCCACACAGGCAGGAAGAGAAGCAAGAGACATGTGTCTGTGAGGAAGCCTTTCTTTACCATGACTCACTCTTTTCTGCCCACACTTGTTCACACAGTGGCCTGGGGTGGGTGCTCAGGAAAGAGTTCCACTGGGTACCATGCTTGGCTTACCAGGGGTATTCTCAGATATTCCACACCCTTAGTTACCGGTGTGAGTATGTTCTAGTTATCCATCTCTCCATACTCATTACTACTCCATTTCATGTGGTTATTTTTCATCCTCTTTAGGCTGAACTCCCAGATATAACATCAAAATGGAGTCAAAGACTAGACAGAGTTTGGGGTTCCTTATTTGGAAGGTCCCAGTGCATGCAAAGTGTCCTTGTGAGGATGGGGGTGAAGCCACCTGGGATAGAATTAAACCAGGGTTGGCCAGAGGAGGGAACGGCAGGGTATGGTGCTGCTTGCCTTCTTAACTAAGGAAGCTGTTAATGAGGTAAGAAAGACCTGATCTCTGTTTAGAACTTGCTGAAGTGGCCAGACTGATAGCCCTGCTTCCCCCGGAGAATGTTGCTACTGTCACTACCTTGACCTCCATTTCATCTTCTTCCTGGATATTGGTTTTCTACAAATGGCATTTACATTGCAAAGCGGTTAGTTGCAAGGACTTTGGAGGTATGAAGAGCTGGATTCAAATTTAGACTTTGCCACAAAGTGAACTTGGGGCTGTTTTTCCATATTTTAAAGGCACAGTTTTCCCCCTTGTAAAATGGAGTTAATACCATCCACCTTTTTGGGATGTTTAGGGATAAAGAAGTAACTGTAGGTGATGCCTGGCACTGGCACTACCTTATATAGATCTATGGATGCCAGGGTGACCCGCAGTATGTCTGATGGTAGCATTGGCATAGCTGGGTATTGCTTGGGGCTCCCTGCTCCATCCCATGCCCACCTGCAATGGGATTGAAAAACATCTCACCTCTTCTTGCCTCTTGCGGAAAGGTGGGAAGGTTGTGGAAAGTGTGGAAAGTGTGGCGTCCTGACTGGGGTTGGATGCCCTGTCCACTGCATTGCCCTCTGCCTCTGGCTCCCTGTTAATGCACCACCCAGGACCTCAGTGCCGCCACTCCTGTGTTTTCCAGCCCACACTAGGGTATAAGATGTTTTTTTTCCCAAAGCCAATGCTATATCAGTACTAAAGGTTATTGTGATGTAGCAATTTGAATATGATAAAGTAACACATTTGAAGAGGGAGTGTCTGAAAATAATTCTATAGAACTCTATTTGTTATCAGGCCTATTATCTAAACCATAACTTAGACTACTTCCTGCAGTTAGATAACAGTCTCATGTCAGATGACATATAGACAGAAGGAGAAGTCTTTGAGAATCCACAGTCAGGTGGAAAGAGTATAGGCAGAAGATTCAGGGAATACCTTCTCCCTGGAGGCTTCTGGGCTGGTAGCTCCAGAATCCTAAGGCCAGAGGACAGGGGTGAAACCCCAGCAAGGGAGAGAGAATTAGAATCTGCAAGAACCTCAGATTAGCAGGTTTGAATGTCTTTTCATGTGACAAAACCATAGGAATCGGCCTTTCCTTGTTGCAATGAGTATAAAGTACTCACCTTTAGAGATTTAGGCAGCTCATGGCTCAATACGATTGGCTCCACAATGTCTCATCCAATCCTGTGGATGCTCAGTGCCCCTTCTCCCCTAAGTGTCATTTACAGTGGTCCCTCCCTTTTCCAAGAAGATCTCAGAGCCTCTGGCTTGCTTCTCAGGAAAAATATTCTTAGAAGATTCCTGAAGACCCAGCTCTGTCCTGAATTACAGAGAGCCTACAGGTAGCTTTGTGCTGAATGTTTGGGGGAAAGCTGTTGATAGACAGAGGAAAAGGTTAGATGTAGTGGGTCTGTGGGCCCCTGGTGGCAAAGGCCTTCTTTGAAAGTGCCTTTGATTTGCCCCTCTTCAGCCTTTTCTTCACCTATTTACCCCTTTGCCAGTGTCCACTGTGTTTCTAGTCTCCCCTGCCCTTACCCTAGTAAATGCCTTTTCCTTTCTGCTCAGGGGTTGTTCTGAGACAGAGGGGGAGGAATGGAGGATTTTGGAGCAGTGCCTCTTATGCTATCAGGCTTCAGCTTTTAGAATCTTGGAAAGACTCCACCTGGGAAAGAGTTCCAGAGAAAATAAACTTCAGATCCCAGCTCACATGGGAAAGGGTTCATGTTCATGAAGGCAGCTTCAGGGACCTTGGCAGAGACTTAGGCGGGCTTGGCCTTGGTCTTTAATGGATCCGACACGGATCTTTCCAGGGCCCATGAATGCTGCATGGTCTCCGAAGGAGATTTCCCTCTCAGAAGCTACAATGATATCTCTTTATAGGAGCTGTAGTCTTCAGGTCTCTAGTGAGCCAACAACTTTTGTTGTTCCAATGATTTATGCCCTAACAGTGGCAAGGAAGAGTTTAAGGAACCAAACACCACCACCTCCTCTCATCTGATCATCTCCCCCCTTGTCACGTTGCTTTCATCTTGAAAATTAGCTGACTTTCTTGATGGGATATTAGCCAGAAAGTGGGTCTTGGGTCCAGGATTATCTCCTAAGTCAGAAGAAACATCTTTCTAGGCCCAGGAATGACACCCTGAATGGCAGTGATGGGCACAATTTTGAGACATTCTGGTCTAGGAAGGAAAATGGGGGGCAAGTATGTTAGGAAAAGTACAGGGCAGGGTTCATGGTGATGGTGAATCTTTCTTCTCTGACTCTAACTTGTGCCATTTCTATAATGCCAGTGTGAGATTCTTAGGATCTGTAGTTTATGCATAAAATAAACCAGCTGCCCCTACAGGCACAGCAGTGTGGATACAGGAGCTGAGAACACCTGGATTTCTGTTTCTGGCATTGTACACTTAAGAAAAATACTTTCCCGTGTTTTTTGCACTTGGGGTTTAATACTGACCATTAATTCCCCCATGTCTGCCTCTTCTGCCAGGGGTCTTTTCAAACATAGACAATCATGGGATATTAAACTTGAAGGACAATAGAGATCATCTAGTCCCATCAACTCACTATATATATGAGGAACCTGAGGTCCAGAGTGGGGAAGTGTCTTACCCAAGGTCACATGGTGAGTTACCTCCTTTGACGTCTTTGTATGAAGTAAAGTCCCCTCCCCTAACCAATTTTAGTTCTTACTACCTTAAGACTTATCAAACCTCCATGTATTTCATGGACTGAGGTATGATTAGGTACCCAGTATGGGATTTGGTACTAAAAAAAATCCCTTAGGTTAAAGGAGTGTCTTCTATGGGAGGAAGCTTCATAGGACCCAGGTAAGAGCTATGGGAGAAGCAAGAGAAGACCATGGCTTGGAAACAAACAGTCCTGTCACAAACTTTCTCAGCAGGCTGCCTAGACCAGTGGCCTTCCTTCCCTTTTCCATTAGACCCAAGAGAACCTTTATCTGGGGTCAATGCAGAGATGGTATCTCAGGAACATCTCACCTTGAAACTGAGCCTCCCTCCAAACAGGACATCATAGACAAGAAATGATTCCTCTGTCTTCACAAATCTGACCCCACCTCCTGTTTTGTCCATAACACGTCCTGGGCAGGAGGAGAGGAAAGTCTCAATGCAATCAAATTTTGTTTCAAGCTTTTTGCATCATATTCTCAATGTCCAGAGGCCTCTTATGACCTCTACTAAGCATAGCTTCCATAAGAAGATAGACTTACTCTGTGTACATATGTGCACACACATCCACATGCACACGCATATGCACCCACACACATATACATGCACATACACACATGCAAACACACAAACATGCAAACATCCACATGCAAACACACACATCCACATGCAGATGCATACAAACACATGAATATACATGTAAACACACAAATACATGAAAACATACATGCAAACAGAAACATACACAAGAAGACGCACACAGACACTCTTTACAGACACTTTTTAAATCTGTAGGTGACTGAGCAACATCTCTGGAGATTTTATCAGGAACGCCCACTTCTCAGGGCATCCTAATTAAGCCCATGGGTATATAGCCAGAAAGGAAATAAGCTGTCTTGGAAGTCCTCCTTGACTAGAGGCAGCACGTGGCCTGGGGGCCACCAGTGTTACTTCTCCAGGGTATTTTCCTACCCTGTAAGACTTGGAAAGATAGCAAGGCTCAGAGATCAGCCTTAATTCCCTAAACCTTCCATAGACCTGTGGCATGAGCCAAAAAGATCAACGAGAAGGAGCTTGTAGACTCGGGAGTGTAGCACCCCCACTTCCTGGTGTCGTCAAAAGTGGTCTATGTAATTTTAGCTCCTAGAATTAGAAACGCCCCTCTGGTATCCCTAAAGAATATCAGTTCTGGGGAAGCATAGCCTTCTCCTCCCATCTCTTAGCATCTTAGTGACCCTACCATCCATACCCCTTCTCCCACACACCCCTCAGCTCATCATCAGGGGCTCCTCCTTTCAGAAAGATGCTCATAGATCAAGGCACACTTAGATGAGATTTCTCCTCCTCTTCCATGACAATCCAAGGCCAAGCCCCACAAGGTTTTGCTCCCTTCCCTTCCTCGGTTCAGTGGAGGCTGCAGCAAAACGGAGTGTTTCCAGTTTCTCTGACCATGCTGGGTTTTAAGTTAATCCCCTCCTCCTATCCTTCCCTTTTGCTGACAGTTCTTCCCCTTTCAAGCTCCCTCTCTGTTTCCCCTCCTAGTTTCAATCTTCTTTGGGGGTTTTGGTTTTTACTTTATTTTGCCTTTTTCTGTTTTTTTTTTTTTTTTCTTTTTGTTTTTTATAGGTTTCAGAGAAATTATGTTGAATCCAATAAGCCTTCCCGGACATTCCAAGCCTCTTAACCATGGCATCTATGTTGAGGATGTCAATGTTTATTTCAGCAAAGGACGTCATGGCTTTTAAAAACTCCTTTTAAGCCTCCTTGTTTTGATGTCACCTTGGTAGGCTGGGCCCTCTGAGAGGTTGGAAGCTCTAGGCATTGTTCTCTTTGGATCCAGGAATGCTAAGTAGAAACCGCATGAGCCACCAGTGCCCTGGCCCCTTTAACACCACCAAGATGGGTGTTTTCCCCCATCCACCACTGGCAGGGTTGCCCTTCCCTCCAATCATCACGGTGCTCCTTTTTTTTCTGGCCTATGAGGCAGCTCCTGCCACCATCTTTAGAGCCAATAAAGAGAATTGAAAACCTGTGCACCAGGAGCATCTTTTAAACACACTAGCCATTCTCTTGCTTTACAAAACAACCCAACCACCACAAGAAAGCCTGATGAAGTCCAGCCATGCTCCAGCCTCGCTTTTCCTGCTTGGAAGCGTGGGGTCTCCCTGGCTGACCCAGGATACCACGCTGTCCTCTTAGTGACCTCGTCGCCCTGCAACCTCCAGTGGGGAAGAGTCACAGAGAGCACCTAAGCAGAGGCGGAGACGGCGCGGTAAGAGGTGGGGGAGCCAGGCTCACGTATTGGCACCAAGTTAGGTCTCAGAGGAAAGAATGGAAACCAATCACTTTACATTTTTATTTTCATTTTCGGTGGAAAAATCATCCTTTTTTGGGACACACTTGCCCCCTACTTCCTCTTCTCTCTGGAACGGCTCACAGTGAGTGCGATATTAGAAAACTCCTTGCAGAGGAAAGTTTCTCCAGGCTCTTCCTGGACCCTTAGATCTGCAGCTCCCACAAGCTTTGGCTGCAGGAGGGTTTTGCCCATGAACTGGCCATCCTTCTAGGACCACAAGGGACCAAGGGAATCAGGGACCAAGGCCCTTCCTGCCAGCCCATGATCCCGGGATTGGCTCTCTTCCCTACTTCCACTTATTCTTGACTCTGAGAACTTTTGGAACCCAATGGAATCAGCATTTCAAGGTCAAGATGAACTGAAGGGGAAGAGAAGTAAAATTTGGCCTCCTCCAGCCCCTCTCATGGCACCAATGGAAGTGTCCTCCTGTTCTCTGGTCAATATGTGTGTTTACTTTGCTTGCTTTGACTCATGCCTTACTCCATGGCCACCCTCTCCCAAAGAGGGGGCTAGCTTACCCCATTTTCAACTTGATCCACTGAGGAGAGGGAAGGGGGTGACTTTCCATTCTTCAGTAGGAAAGGCACATTTGTAGGGCCTGAAACTTTCCCGTATTTGCTGACACACTGGTGGAGTAGACTTCAGGCACCCCAGCCCATGGGGCCTCCATTGTGTGACATCAGCATGGGCTGCCCACCTAATGGTGGAGAGCATGAAACTGGGAGCATCCTGTGGGGGGCTTTTGGGGGGAAAAAGTGGTTGTTTTAACCCACCATCGTTTTGGGGTGGTGGTGCACACAAATAGAGAATAGAGTCTATGCCTTTGACAAATTTATTTGGGAGTTCAGATTCCCACCTAAGGGTTTTACTTCTTGGGTCCTATGGATGGTGGTTCTTCAGGTCAGGATCCCAGCTTGATTCTGCAAATGCCGCCATGGGGTTTAAAAACATGAGGCTTTCCAAGTTCTTGCCCAGTATCTGGGGTGGCCTCCAGAGTATCACCTGGGAGTTCAGGTTCTCTCCAGGGCTCCAGGTGCGTGTTTATCTCGCCCCCTCCAGCTCTCCTCATCCTGCTCCCCATTGTTCCATGTCAGGCTGTTCCCCATGATGCCCTGCTGATGCTTTTGGTCCAGGGCCTCCTCCCAAGTGTGGCTTTAAGGAGTAAGCTTGAGGATGATGTTTTTTAATTATTGTAAATCATTACCTCATTTCCAGCCTCCCAGGCTCCATCCATTCCAGCATCTTTTATTCTGCCATTTTCCTCATCTTGTGCTATGACAATGGGGCATTGTGTTTCCACAGAGACTTATAGGAGTGTTCAGTGTATAGTTTCTTAATAAACACTTTATTTTCTAATGAAATGACTGAATCAGACCTCTTATTTGGAAATTTTGCAAAAACATTACAAACACAGAAATTCCAGGTTACCCGCATTTTTTCCTGTTACTCTTTTTAAAAAGTTTTTAAGTTCTGTGTTGACAAAGGTATTCGCAATCTGTTCCATTGGTTGCTTTCATTGAGAGTCTTCCAGATAGGTTAGGCTCATACAGTAAAGTGCTTTTTCATCTTATTGAGAAAGAATTAGAGGCTCAGAGAGGTTGAATGGTTACCCAGGGTCACACAGTATGAGAGGTGAAAACAAGATTCAAACCTGACTTCTACAGACACTACTTGGGCCACCGAGACCCTCACTCACTTGGTAGCTGGGGAATGTTCTGTTGTCTGAGCAGCCAAGGCACACAGACATCTTCTCTTCAGAGCTGATATATAAGGGTGTCTGGGAGTGGAGTTGGGGATCCTTTATCTTTGGTGCACCAGCAAAGCCAATGGGGCTCTCCCTGGGATGGAGTGGTTTTATATGTTCCCTGTGGATCCTGGGAAAGTGACCTTGTCCAAGGAAGGATGGGGCTTTGGGCTTACAGGTCAATACACTTGTCACTCAGAGACATGCTCCTTTTCATACACACACACACACACACACACACACACACGAGCCAGACTCTCATGGCAAGTTCCATGTGGGCTGCCAGGAGAAGAGAGGCCAAGGAGTAAAATGTTTAGATGAACTGACACATCTGTGCACCCTTGGACCCTGACGCTGCCGCAGCTAGAAAAGTTGAAATGCTTCCTGTAACTTGCCCTCTTCCTTTTAGGAGGCTCTGTATGCAGGAGAGGTGGAGCAAGTGTGGAGGATGTGGGCTGGGAAAGGGTTCCTGGGTAGAACCGAACGCTCCACTGGGCCCCAGTAATTCTTGTTGGAGCTCAGTGTCTGAGGAAGCAGAAGTGAGGCAGGTAAAGTAACACAGAAGGGCTCGTGTTCAAGTCTGACAGGAAGTTGATCAGACTAGGTTGGTGCTTTCCTATGTACCTTCACTTTATCTTTTATTTAAGTCCAGTTTGGCCTGAGACTCCCTTATGACAAATGGAAGCTCCTGCTCTCTAGAGTGGCCTGGGTGAGGGGTGGACCAAGCTCTGCATTTTTCCCTTCTCAAGTCTTCCAGGGAGAAAGAGTTGGAACAGGGATGCCTGAAGGGTTAGGACTGTCCTTGGGACCATGAGGAGATGTGCTGGTTCAAGGGAGAACTTTCATTTTCAGTATAGGAGGGATTTGAGCTTTGTTTTGTCCTGATGCTTGGAGCTTGTCAGTGTTTGGGGGAAGAGACAATGGGTAAAAATGGCCCCTGAGAATATGGAAGGGAAAAGTATCCACAGCTCAGGAGGAAGGGATAGCACTGGCCTCATGAAGGGAGTGCTGTTCCCATATAGCAGGAGGCAAGAAGAGGAAAGGGTTCAGAATATCTTTTTGAGGCTATAAGGCAAGAAAGTGAGGGAGTCCTTGTCTGGTGGTTTCCATATTGTCTATAAAGAACAAGGCAAGGTCTGTGCCAAGAGTGAAAAGATCCTAGCAGAGGTGGAAGGTCTGAACTGACCGGGGAGAGACTGTGGAAGACCACGGGTGCTATGGAAAAGTTGCCTGGCAGAATGAGGAACCGGCCGAAGTTCCTGGATGAAGTCTAGGCCTCTGCTTTCCATGTTTTCCTTTTAGATGTTGAAATCTCCTGGTATTTACCCCAGTGTTGGTGCCGCTAGGGCACTGAGAGTTGGCACAGGGCAGATGTGGAGAGCTGAACTCAGCCCAGAAAGATGTTGGTTTGGACTGGCTTCAGTTTAGGGTGGCTCAGGGAACCAGCCAGTCCTGTAGCTCCCAACCTCCTGCATTTGAATCTCACCAACAGGATTTCACAGTAGCTTTCTTAGACCTTAAGCTTACATTTTGGTCCTGCAGGATTTTGCTGCACAGGTTCACAGCTCGCTCAGTTCATGAACCCGTGGTGCTTGCCAGGTGCTCTCTGCATCTTCATTCCAGAGGGATGGTTGACAGGTGCTGGTTCTGAAGCTTAGAGAATGAGAAACTCAACTGTACCCATAAGATCTTGTGGAACAAGGTGAAATTCGATGTAACGTATTCCAGGGACATGCCCTGGAGAGGCTGGAGTCTTTTAGTAGCATTACATGACCAGGTCCTGGAACTGGTTGCCAAGCTCCCAAGAATGGGTTTACTGTGGGGCATTAATAATAATAATTCTATGCATCTTATGAAGCACTTACTCAGAACCACACACATTTTACCCACAAAGAAGCTGAAGCTCAGAAAGGTTGAATAACTAGCCCAGGTTTTCACAGCTTGAAACGGACAAAACTAAGACTCACAGGGGGCCTGCCTGACCTCAGAATGCTTTTGGCCACTCCGCTGACCCCCAGGAACACATCTTCAGCTCCTGGAAGGCTACAGTCCTGGGGCTGCTCCACAATCATAGTTCCCCCCAACCCCACTCCACACCAGATAAGTCTTTCAGGGGTCTTCGGGGCTGGACACCATCCCTGACTTCCTTCTGGAACCACTGAAACAGAATGATTTTAAAGACTAGAAAGGAACGTCTGCAATGCCCTTTCCTCTCTTACTGTAACTTGGGGTGCATGAGAGCGTGGTTGGGCTTAGATCTAAGATTAATCACCTGTCTTACAGTTGGTGAGATTCCCATGCAATGATGACCTCTTTGATATTGGGGAGGACTTGTTGGATGAGAGCAACGTGATCCTTAGGATAGCAGGTGAGGCTGCCCAGGTCTGTGCAAGGGTGAGCAGCTTCAGACAGGAAGGTGGTAGAAAAAAGGGCCTTGTCTGACTACCCACTGCCACTTAACCTTTCTTCAATCCACCTCAAAGACCTCCTGATATGTCCAAGCTCAGCCATGCACTGCTCACCCAAAAAAGACCAAAGACTAAGCAGGCTCAATTTGGAAGTCAAGAAGCTGGCCTCTAGCCACCTCTGTCTCTTCTTTTGTGTGGGAATCCCTTTCTGAAGCCAAGCTCCCAGCGGCCGCATCCTCACCTCCACCTCCCCAGCCACAGGTGTGACCGCAGCACAGCACTGGGCTGTGACATATCCCCTGGCTCGTCCCAGTTCCCTCAGGTCAAGCCCAGGCATGAGCAAAGGATCAAGCATCTCAGATACAATGGTGAGGCGGCAAGGGAGGGTTGGATGTCTCGGGAAAGCTCAGGAGCGGGCAGATCAATGCAGGACGACTTCATTGTTGTGTAGCTTTCTGCATGGAGCCAGACATGGATTAGGCAAAGAGCTGGAGCCTTTGTTCCTTCAGGGTTTACTGACTCCTGTGCTCTGGCTAGACTTGCACATTGCTGCCAGCGTGACTCTAAAAGCAAGAGCAAAATGAAGGTGGCAGGGAGGGAGAGATGGGGGTGGAGGGAGAGGGTGATGCTGGCTGCTAGGAGTCTTCCCTGGGAAGAGCCCAGGGAAAACTCTTAAGCATGACAGCGGAGGTGGGAGGAGGGTGGAGAACAATGGGGAGTCTGGCTTCCATCTGGACTGTCCAGCAAGGGCCTGGAGCACTCCTCCTCCTCCCTCCCAGCTCTCCCCACCCCCCACGTTTCCAATGTTTAATGCTGGCTGATGTGGGCGAAGCTGCTTGCAGCCTCCGGATTCCTTGGATAGCTCTGGTTCTGCATTTTGCCTTTAGAAATCCTGTTACCACCCCCTGTACTTCCCACCTCACAAGAAAACCTCAGCCTAGATCTGACAATATATTTCCAGAGCTAAATAAGACTCCTTCTTCAACCCTACTTGAACCCAAAAGTGAGTTGAAGGAGACGTGCTGGCAAGAGACAAGTCCCTTCTCTGCTTTTTTGGGTGTTTCTGAAATTCCATCAGGATTCTGAGGTCCTCTTGGGTAGGACTTTTGTTCCAGTTTCTCCTGCTAGTGGATAAAACTTCCATAGAGTGACCCCCGTTTCCCTTGAAATTAATCTTGCTGAGGGAAGAGATCTCTGCATGGGTGATAAGGTCTGACACCCCTCTGCATTTTTGTCCCTTTTCAGTTGGGCACATTTTCCTTGTATCACAAAATATCTGGGTGTTTGTGCCTCAGAGAGCTAGATCTTCCCTCTTCATTATGCTTGAGTTCTGGGTGGGTGCGAATGCATTGCTCAAATGTTCTGTATGCTCCTGGTCCAGGAATGTTGAGGACTGACAAACACGAGGGGAACAAGGAAGATATTAGAGGCAAACCTTTGACTGGGGCATGCTCTGCTTTGAGAGAAGGGAAGAAAGACAGGAGGACTTCTGAGGAGCGCAGACCCCACAGGGATGCAGAAGGTACTGATGGGTCAGAATTGGTGTCAGAGGCCTCCAGCCCAGGTCTGTGTGGGTTGTATCTGGGAATGAACTTGGTACTCCGGGGTAGAGGAAAAAGGCAGGGTTATGAGTTACCCAGAGAGCAGAGCTGTAGAGAAATCTTAGCTCAGGGCTCTGGTGGGACTTTGCAGCCAAGGTGCATGAGCCTTCCACATGGGACCAGATGGACACCTCGCCTTCTCAGGATCATGGTGTTTTCTCCTGATCCTCTGCCAACAGGAGCCTCTCAAAGCCTCTCTGAGATAGATGAACTTGACTTTGATTTACCTATGCGTGGAGATTGGGGCATGTGGCATAAGTCAAGAAGAATGGAGCTTGGCTTTTCTGAGAGCCAAAACCCGTGAGCAGATCTCACTTCATGCCCTAAGAGTAATGTCAAGTAACATTTGAGTTTGGAGGGGTGGTCAAAATCCCCTGCTCATCTACGAAGAGGGTTTGCAGAGCAAGGATGGAGGCTCTCCAAAGGCACGCATTCCAGAATGGCAGTCCCTGACTTTTGCCTTAGTCCAAGTTTCAGGGATAGGACGTCATGTCAGCTCAGGAAACACTGCCAGATCTGGCTTTGGTAAGTAATGCTGGAGGCCTTGGTGGCTTGCAGTGATGACCAGCTTGTCTTCATGGCTGTCTTTGCCTTGGTTTCTGCCACCTGTGTGCTGTTACCATGGCAGCACAATGAAGCCTAGCTCTGTCTTTAGGGAGCTCAGTGGAGCAAGTGGCCTGTTTCCCTGAAAAAGACACATCCTTCCCTCCCTTGTCCTCAAGTTCATTCTGCAGTGAGAAGAACAAGGACTTAGCCCCAGTAAAGTGGAGAGTAACTTCACTGCTGTCTGATACGGACTGGTGATGACTCCTTTACAGAGTCCTGATAGGCCACCTATGTTCTCACTCCGAAGCTCACATTACCTTCAGTCTGTCTGGGTCCTCCAAATGTTGTTTAAAAATCACATTTTGGCATTCTTTATTTTGCAACGCTTGCCATAGATTTTGGCCCATGAAATCCTGACCTTCAAATACACTTCTCATAAAAAGAGAGGGTGCGGAGCTGTGGGGAACACACGCTCTCTTCTAGGGAGGGGGCGGGTCCACAGAGACTGTGACATGGCTTTTAGCAGCTGCACAGGCCTAGGGAGATATTTACCCCTCACAGCTAGTTTCTTAAGCATGTGAGGAGAACATGGCATGGAGGGTTCTCGAGTTTTAAGCTCAAAGGGTCCAGCCTCTGTGACACAGGGGACCTTTGCACCTTAAAAAGGCTCTCTAATTTCTAGTCTTTCTCAGCACTGGTCAGACAAGCAATCGGCAAGCTCTGTCCTCTTGCTGCCAAAGTTAAGGAAGAGTCAGAAGGGACATTGCAGAGTCCTGGCTAGATACTCACTAAATCTAGCCTGTGAATTATATGAGAACCTCTGGATGCTCTTACTATTAATTCTGAAAGAAAATTCACATGGCAGACAACTTGAGAGTAAATCTCAAACAACTTCTGTCATGAGTGCTAGTCCCTGACAGCGTACCCTGGCCAGAAGGGCACAGCCAGGCTCCGTGACATTCTCTGATTGCCCCCATCTGGGGGCCATAGCACTTAACTGAGGCCTTTTGCTTCAGAGGAAGCCAGATATAGAGCCAGCCAGGGAAAACTTGAGTCTTTTCCCTCCCACGGTCGATGGGCAGCAAGGGAGGCACCACGTATATAGAACATATTCTGAGAATGACCTTCTTGGGAGAATTTAAATTCTAAGTTCATGTTTAAATGACTCACAGAATCGTTCAATCTTTATGGCTGTCAATTTGGCATTTCTTGCTACCATAACAGGAGACTGCTGCACAGTACCTCTGATACCAAATGGCCAACCCAGTCGTTAAGAAGACCAGAGTAACCCCACTGTGCATTTTCAGGAGGGTGTCTTTGGCCATCTTAATAATTGTGTTGGGTCAATCACTTGACCAACTGTTATTCTGCGTGAATTCGTCAGTTTTCTGGGCAGAGCTTCAGTGCCTGCAATATGGTTCTCCCTTAAGTTGAAATCCCCAACTTGCAGAAAAACCTTTTCCTCTTCCTTCAGTTATTAGATAAATGATGCTGTGAGGATCAAGTACTCCCCTTTTTATTGCCTGCAGCAGTGTCTCCCCTTACTCTCGTGATATGCCAAGGATCCATCAGAGAACATTGGAGAACATTGCACGGTATGGGCAGCTCTTACAGATTCACAGTTTGCGTTAGGATATCAAAGGCTCCAAGAAGCCCTGCTGTAAATAAAACTGATTCTACCACTTTCCCATTCTAATTAAACACAAAACATTCTTTGCTTAATACCTTTTAATGGACTCAGCACACACATGTTAGAAAACACTGGGTTATTGTGTGATCAGAAGCTTTTAAAGAAGAATCAAGCAAGATGTGTTCGTCAACCACCCACCTTTTTATATGAAGAAACCACCACACCCAGCGCTCTACCCAGCTGTAGGCTCAGCCCTCACTTCTGCCTTCATAGAGTCAGAAAAAATTCTGGTTGCTGATGGATAGATACTCTTGTGAAGATCAGAAAACCTTCACTGTGATATCTCAGAAGAAGATGGTAAGTCATTTCACATAAGAGCTTGAGACTTCAGCATTAAACCTGACCATCTGCCCAGGCTGGTGGAGGTGACCTCGACTAGGGGTAGTACACAGCAGTGAAGACCTGGATCCCAGTCTCAACTCTACCACTAGCAAAATGACATGGGGTAAGTTACCTTTCCTTGTTCCGTATTTGTCTCTGAGTAGCTAGTAGAGTTTGCTGATCCTCGTGTAAAAGACCCTGCCTGAACATATGCCCCAAATGCCATGTCCTTATGAGTCACTATTGTCTTAGTGGAGGACGTCTTTTGGTTCTTGGTCCTTCTCTCCTTTCTGAATGTGTCATGTATCAGGCGAACAGAGTGAGAGAAATGGCTGCCCCTTTGGGTGAGGATCAGTGGATTTCTCTGGATGAGGATGGAAGCAGATGCTTGGGGGTTAATAGACCCTCTCTGTCACAGTTGGACAGGGCCAAACGGGAGTTCTCGGCAAGATTTTCCGACTTTGATCTCAGGAAAGCAGCTCTGCCTAACAAATAGTCTGAAATGTCAAAGAGTAAATGTTAAAGCTTGAGGGGTCGTTCTCCAGGGAGTTGCCTGCGCTGGCTAGGGAGGGAGAGGAGGAGGGAGAGAGGGACACAGCAGAATCCTTCACATAAAGATTCTGACTTGGTTTTGTGATATTTAAGAAAAAAAGAAAACTGAATTATTTATATCACAGAAGATGTAAGCAGGCTGTAGAGAAGTGGCCTGGCTTTGCATAGTGGTTTACGGCCATTATTTAGCTGCCCCAGCCTTGAACTGGTAAAACTTTTTTTGTTAGTGACATGCTATTGAGCTCTACTTGAGCTATCTATTATTATTATTGCTATTATGATTTTAATCAAGAAAAGTCATGTCCTTCGATGTGTGAGCTGGGGGGAGACAATTTCTAGAAATGACATTTGCACAAAGCAGGAGTTCTATCTTTCCCTTAAAGGGACTCCAGCACACCCTTCAGTAACTCTTTCCAGCCCTGTGAGTTTCCAACCTGTTTGCCTCTTCAAGCAGGGATTTGGGAGACCCCTGCTCTGATATGGGTGGGAAGCATCTTAGTTTGGGCCTGGGCACAAGTTGGCCATGTAGTTCCAGGAAGGTGAATTTCAATCTCTCGTTCCCTCTGAAAGATGAAGACGGTTGTCCTATGCCTCTTCTGAGTATGCTGGGCATATGAAGGATGACTCCATTGTGTTCAGAATACCTTGGTACCCGGCAGGGAGTGGGGGATAGCATCTATATTATGTGAGAGGATAAAAGAAGTAAAAAAATGTTAAACAGTGATGGAAGGATTGATGGTAAAGCTGGGGGGAATTGGTTCTTTCCTCTGTTTATTTTGGTCAGTGATAAAATGAATACTTCATGTTGATAATTATGTCCTGATTCTATAGCATGTGTAATGGAAATGCCCCGATAATCCCCAAATTGTGGTTAAAATTAAAATGACAAGCTTCGCACACACACTCTTCCATCTCTGCACATGGTACAGACACGCTCTCGGTCACTCTCCTAATTGTTTTTGCATACCCTTGACAGCATTCTGGGAGATGCAAACACATGGGGCCAAGTTTTGATCAGTTTGGGGGTGGTGAGGTGAGGCTAGTCAAAGTGCAGATGAGATCATCAGCAGGCTTCCAGACAAGCAGTGCTGTATTTAGGAGGTATTGCTTTTGCTGAAGATATCAATACTTTTGTTTCTTTCCTAAACCTGTTTTTTTTTCTACCTTGAAGAACCTAGAGAACATTTTGCAGTTAAAATGTCACAGTGACACTCCTGTTATAAAACTCTGAAAATGTGCATATTTTTACCCTCACTAACTTACTCTACCTCCCAGAAAGTTCTTTGGAATGTTTTTCCTCCACTCTCTGCTTGCTGTGACGTGGAAGTTCGACTAGCACCCTTGCTCTAGGGCAGCGGTTCTCAAAGTTTTTGGTTTTGGTACCTCTTTACACTTAAAAGTCATAGAAATCCCCAATAACGCTTCTTTCTGTGGGTTCCATCCATCATATTCACTGCATTTGAAATTAAAACTGAGTATAACTTAGACACTCAAGCATACACACACATCCCATTTAGCTGTCATGATGACGACATTATCACATGTCTGGAAACCACTGGACAGCTTCATGAATAATACCTGTGAGACACCAGAGTGAAAAAAGGCATATACTATCTTACTATTGCTAGGAAAATAGTTTTGACACATGAATCTCCTGAAAGGGTCTTGAGCCCACCAGGGACCTTTGGACCGTCTTGAGACCTGCTGCTCTAGGGAAAAGGTTGAGAAACCCCAGTCTAGTGGGACTACAGACCAGTATTCATTAGTCTTGGGTAAGAGGGACCTCCCCACTTTTTAAGGCCCTCCTTCAGCTACCAAGAGTCCTAGGGCCATGGGAAAGGACCACCTGGAGCCTGCACCCCACCTTCCTTCTGGACAATGTTTTATTTCCTAAACCAGAATTCCTTACCCAAACAGCTCTCAGCTTTCCTCCAGGACGTGTGCAGGTCTCTTCACTGGTCTGTTCTAAGGGCGGGCTGCACCGCAGGTGTGTGCGCTGCTTAGCCCAAGATTTGGCCAAAGGGTTACTGTATGGGGGCAGTGGGAACACTGAGAGTATGAGGTGGGGTGGTTAGAGGAGGATGGAGTTGCAGGCTCAGTGTGCACACATATGTACGTGGGACCCCTTTCACTGTGGGATGCAGGATGGAGATGGAAGAGAAGGGAACAGGCTGAGGCCAACTCCCTAGCACCACGTGTCTCCACTCACAACTCCAAGGAACCAGAGACACAGGAAGTCAGACCTGGCCCTTCAGGGCATTCTGAAGATCAATTTCACAGGGCAGGAGGATAGGACACGCCTTATTTATTGGCGTGTTAGCTTGTTTATAACTTCCAAATCTTTAGACATCTGAAATATGGGCTTCTAATTATTCCCTTGTTCCAGGTACTTCAAATGTAAGGAATAGGCCTAGTACAGATGAGTGAGTCATGAAGCAGTACGATGAAATTATGGGAGAGGTAAACGTAGAGGAAAGACTCCTAGCACCTAGTTCCTAAACAGAATTCTTTTTTGGTGTTTTTTTTTTTTTTTTTTTTTTTGAAACAGAGTCTTGCTTTATCGCCCAGTTTGGAGTATAGCAGTGCAATCCCGCCTCACGGCAACCTCCACCTCCCTGGCTTAAGTGATTCTCGTGCCTCAGCCTCTAAATAGCTGGGATTACAGGCGTCTGTCACGATGCCTGGCAAATTTTTGTATTTTTAGTAGAGACAGGGTCTCACCATGTTCGCTTGGCTGGTCTTGAACTCCTGACCTCAAGTGATCCGTCCACCTCCGCCTCCCAAAGTGCTGGGATTGTAGGTATGAGCCACCTTGCCCAGCCTAAATGGAGTTCTTAAAAATACTGCATCATGACATTGATCTGCAGATGATTAAATAAAAATGGCAGTTCAAGGAATGGCATAATGAAAATGGTCAGTTAAGACTTTAAGGTTTCCATTGTTTAGAGAACTGTCTTCAAGCCTTGGAAATCCTGACCCCATTGCCTGGTAACTAAACACCACAGTCTTTTGGTGACCTCTGGCTGCTGGAGGTGCATAATTGTGGAGGTTCTTCCTGCTGGACCATCTCCACACTGGGGCAATGCTCTTACAGGCCCACCCGGTTGCCATAGAGACCAACCTCGAGGGCTCCACAATTGACTGGTATTTACTGGGGATCTGCAGCTTTCTGGATGCCGTGACCAGCATCATAAAGGAAAGAGAGGGGCTGCCCCTTCCTCACTCCCCATTTGTGCACTACTGTGAGGATATCTCTTAGTCACAGAAAGGTAAAGACCCTAGGGAATTTGAGTAGGAAGGACTTTTTTTTACTTTTAATAACATTGTGCTTTTTTTCTGATTACAAAAGTAATTTATATTCACAGTAGAAAATTCAGTGAAATACAGAAAAGCACACAAACACATAAATTATCCCATCCCATCACCCAGAGATAACACTGTTAACATTTTAGCTTTCTGCCTTCTAATTTTTTTTATGTACTTATTTGTCAGAATCAAATCATTCCATGTGCACATGCACATACACAGTACTTTGCTACCTCTTTTTTAAAATAAGATTGCATTTGCAATTTAACTGATCTTTTGCAACGTTAAAAAATTTGTATAAGTGATATATTTACCACATGGTTAAAAAATACACGCATACACACACACACAAACTTGCACAGAAATGTTCATAGCAGCATTTATTATAACAGCTGAGAAGTAGAAAAACGCAATGTTTATCGACTGGTGAATGGAAAGAGAAAATGTGTAACCGCACAATGGATTGCTCCTCAGCAATCAGAAGGAATGAAGCACTGATACATGCCACAACATGGATGAGTCTCAGAGAAACATGCTAAGTAGCTGGACACAAAACATCCCATTTTCTATGATGCCATTTGTATGCAATGTCAAGAAGAGGCAAATCTGGAGAGATAGAACTTAGATTAGCGGCTGCCTAAGGCTGGGGTCGGAAGCAGGGATTCACTATAAATGGACCCGCTGCCCTTGTTGGGGTGATGAATGTTCCACAATTGGTTTATCCTGATGATTACACCATTCAGTAGATTTACTAATCGTTGTTGAGTTGTACATTAAAATAGTTGAATTTTATGGTATGTAAAATAATGCCTCAATAAAGTTTAGATATACATAAATACATATAATATGTAAAATAAAGTTTGCATATATGAATTCAATGATGCTTATACATAATACATAATAAATATATAAAACATATATATGTAAACTTTATTGAAGTATTATTTCTCATTATTATTTATGTCAAATTACTGCTATAGATGGATTGATCTATCTATAAAATGGGAGCACTACCCTTCTTTCACCTGCTCCTCATCTGCAAGTTGTTCCTAGCACCTCTACCATTACCACAGAAGGAATTTCTGCTACTAAGAGTCCTTATGAATTATATCTAAGCAAATTACATACCAACAAATATATGTGCTTTTTTTTTTTTTTCTTTTTTTGAGACAGACTCTCACTTTGTCACCAGGCACCAGGCTGGAGTGCAGTGGCACAATCTCGGCTCACTGCAACCTCTGCCTCCCGGGTTCAAGCACTTCTCCTGCCTCAGCCTCCTGAGTAGCTGGGACTACAGGCACATGCCACTATGCCTAGCTAATTTTTGTATTTTTAGTAGAGATGGGGTTTCACCATGTTGGCCAGGATGGTCTTGATCTCTTGACCTTGTGATCCGCCCACCTCGGCCTCCCAAAGTGCTGGGATTACAGGCTTGAGCTACCGTGCCCGGCCACGTGCTTACTTTTTCTCTATTTTGTGCAATGGCAGTATATCAGACATACTATTGTGCGCTTTTTAAGATAATCCTGTCCCCACCCCAGTTACTTTGAGCTCTTAGAGAACTCCCTCATTGTTGTTTTAGAGATCCATACTATCCCGTTGTGTTGATGTATTCAAATTTATTCAATTTCTTAAATAGTTTGCTCTTATAAATAATGGCAATGGATTCATCCTAAATTTATTGAATCTAAGTGAATATGGTTGAACCTAAATATAATATTAACACGGAACCGTATGACCCCCATAAGCTATTTGTTATATCTATTTTGCATACATGGACCATAAGGGGTTTTACCAATGTGTACCCCAAGAGTAATACAGATGCTCCTCAATTTACCATGGGCTTATTTCCTGATAACCCCGTGATAAGCTGAAAATATCACAAGTTGAAAATGCGCTTAATACACTTAACTTACCAACCATCATAGCTTAGACTAGCCTGCTTAAATGTGCTTAGAACATAGCCTACAGTTGGGCAAAACAATCTAACACAAAGCTTACTTTGTAATCAGTAAGGTACTGAATATCTCATGTAATTTATTGAATACCGTACTGAAAGTGAAAAGCAGAATTATTTTACACCATAGTGAAGTTGAAAAGTCTCAAGTTGAACCATTCTAAGTGGAGACCTGTCCATATATGAGAACGAGGTTCCCCACAGCCTTAATAAACATGGCATGACTTTTAATGGCTGTATCATGCTCCACTGTGTGGGCATACCACATTTATTTGATTAGTACCCTCTGTTTGAAAACTTGTATTGATTTATTTTTCCATTATTTTTCCATTTACCTAAAAACAGCACAGGTATTTAGGTACTTTTGGTGGTTAAGCTGAACAAGGGAGATGGCTCAGTGGCAGCCCTCATCAGAGATGGTGGGTCTGACAGTACATTGCTACCTCTGGATATTAGAGATCCCCCAAGCAGGTATCCAGTGGATTCTCCTAACGGACAGCTATCTTGTACAGAGAGCCGACTATGGAAAGCTATCTCCTTCTGAAATATTATTGCTTCAGACCCCAGGATGCAACGTCGTTGAATGCAGGGGTCATTACCTTTTCTCAGGTGACTTCAGAGTGTTGCCAACATTCACATAATGTTGTTCCCTAAAGGGCTCTTCTGGCCAGAGCCTTACCACATTTTAGGGCTGGGGATTCTGAGCTGCACAATCCAGAAATGTTAATGGGATTCTGAATGAAGCCTCTAATCTCGTATGTCTTACAGAGGGCTGACGAAGCGTGACAATGTGACATTCTCAAGGTCAGAGTGAGGGTTGGGGGGCAGTACCCATGTATCCTGACCTCTTGCTCTGGCCTTTAAGCAGGTGGCCTCCTGGGAAAACATCGGGTGGGGCATGGCAGTAGAGATTGAAGCTGGATGTAAAAGGCCACAAATGATTCAGAGACAGGCGTTTCCAGCCAAGCCCCTGATCTGGGCTCCAGGCAGGGGAGGGGCACAAACCAGCGAGAAGTCAACCAGCTGGAAGGAATTCAAGGAAATAGCAACAGGAAAGATGAAGGGGTAAAGAGATTAATGGTGAGATTATCTATATCTGCAGCTTTTGAGGCCAAGTGATAGCCATGCTTTCTCTCTGGCAGCCCTGAGCGGTGACAGCAAAGCCCATGCTATAGTTCCAACACCTCTCCTCCTCTTTTTCAAACAAACAGGGTTCTTAGTGTCTTTCTGAGGGTGAGCATGGATGGGACCAAAGACGGCCAGGCAGGAC
Organism: Alouatta palliata; assembly: GCA_004027835.1. Taxonomy (NCBI): domain Eukaryota; kingdom Metazoa; phylum Chordata; class Mammalia; order Primates; family Atelidae; genus Alouatta; species Alouatta palliata. The sequence continues at coordinate 279,854 of PVKV010000470.1, forward strand.
AAATATATCCTCTCCCTCTCATCTTCTGAATTCCTGGGCTCTTGTCTGCTGAAGATGAAGTCCTGGGGAATGGAAAGGTCTTTAGACAGCAGAGCAGATGAAGCAGAAAGAGCCGAAACATATGCCAGGGCACAGACAAGCATAAAGGGGTAATATTAGGGATCAAGATCTGATGGCAACAGGGAAGGGCAGAAAAAGCTGGGTTGGGGAGGAGCATTGCAGTTGAAACCAATGAGTGCAATTAGGTTTGTGTCACTTCCTACAGCCCAAGCAAGCTGTTTGTTGGTCATCTGTTAGAGGTGGCTGCCAAGATGCCATGTGCATTCCAAGATCCCTGGGTGCTGGCCCTTTCTATCTGCCAGACTGAGAGAGGGTCAATGGATGCCAGCTCTGGAAGCCCACTCAGGCATGTGTGGCCCACCGTGTGAGGCTCTCTGGCATCCTCTTGGAAGCAAGGGTAGTTGGAATCAAGGAACTGAAGTCTGGGAAAGAAGTCTGAGCACCTGCTCATCTCTCTCCTTGCAATGGGGTTGGGAGGAAGCAGTTATAGGTGGATTGAAGCAGGAGTTAACTGCTAATGGCCAGGCCAAAGGGAAGCCTGGTGCTCTCAGCAACACAGCAGTGTCCATACATTGCTTAGCCCATCTGGGCATGCCTGGGCAGGACATGCTGCAGCTCAGAAAGCAGGAGATTTTAGGGGACAGACTCCCTCAGGAATTGGCCCTGCCACTGCAGCCCACTTCAGACCTGACTTACTTCCTGCCTGCATAACTTTGCCCTCTCCCACCCCAGCTCCTGCTGTGGCTGGTATGCCAATCCGTCTGCACACCTGCTAATGCTACAGTGCCCAGCAAAGTGGGTGCTCAAAAATATTTGTTCATACAAAAAAGTTTTTAGCTAAGGTATTAATTAAATGCTCCTTTAAAACAAATCTCTCTAGAAGGAATGTCTCCAGATTCTTTGGAAATCTACTCATACAGCTAGCTTGAGTTTTTTATGGTCAGTGGCATATGTTCTTCTTTTCATGACAGTCAACAGTTTAATGATATTCTCTAAACTTAACGCCAAGTGTAGGCTATGCATCAGGGTTACAAGGAGGACTCACACCTGGTCCCTGCTTCAGAGGGAGATGGCCGTGCACAATGAAGTCATATGCTGTATTACAATAAGTACCCGTATGCCCTGAGCTTCCCTGAATTTCAGAATCCTGATCATACCTATGTCTGTCGAGATAAGCGATTACCCCATTCCATCAGGTGCAAGGTTGCTAATGATTAGAGAGGCCAGGTAGGCTTTAGTCAGACTGTGAAGGATTTGAACTTCACTTGTGTTGAATGAGGACTAGGAAAAATCAGCTGGGCCTGGGCATGAGAGATCACTGTGACTCTGTAACAGATAAAGTCAGTGTGGTGAAGTAGTAGAAGTGAGACTGAAATGAGGCTTGAGAAATGATTGGAGAGCAGAAGGATGACATGGCATGCTGTTTAGACTACCCATCAATGAGTCTGGTGATGAAGGCAGACAAGGGAGTAATTTCTAGGGGAGGCAGAGCCAAGGGAATACTTTGGTTAGGATGGGGGAGGCCAGGCACAGTGGCTTACATTCGAAATCCCAGCACTTTGGGAGGCCTAGGAGGGCAGATCCTTTGAGGCCAGGAGTTCAAGACCAACCTGGACAACATGGCAAATCACCTTCTCTACTAAAAATATAAAAATGAGCCAAGTGTGGTGGTACACACTGTAATCGCAGCTACTTGGGAGGCTGAGGCAGGAGAATCCCTTGAACCTGGGAGGTGGAGTTTGCTGTGAGCCAAGATGGTGCCACTGCACTCCAGCGTGTGTGATAGAGTGAAACTCTGCCTCAAATAAGAAGGATGGGGGGAAACTTTATTCTGTAGGTGAGAAGTCAGTGGGCAAGAGGGGTTTACAGTATTGAAGAGAGATGAGTACTAGATGGGTCCACATCCAAAAAGTAGATGAAAAAAAATGAGATAAAAGCTTGAGTGGAAGCTTTATAACCTTGGAAAAAAAGAACTATTAACTCATCTAAGATGAGGAAAAATAAAGATGAGGAAGTAGAATTGAAGAGTGAGGGAAATAAGAGAATTTCTTCCTATTTCCTTAGCTCCTCTGAGAGTGAGTCCATTTATACTGGGAGATTTTTGCTGTGGTCTCTTTCACAGGAGGTCCTGGATTAGTCTTGTCCAAGGAGGGAACTCAAACAAGGTACTGATGAGCAGATACTCATTCATGAAGGAGGCAGAGCCCTGCCTATTTCCACTATTATGAGTTTTGGCTAAACTAAACCACTCTATACACTTAATTTTGGTTGGTGTCATAGCTAAATTTGGGGTCTGCTCCTCACTTTTTTTAGTAGGATGCAGCTGTGGAAAGGCAGCAGGCAACCTCCTTCATCTCCAGTTTCCCACATGACCAAGAATCCAACTTGGTGGCCATGCCAAGTTATGCTGGCCCCATGCAAGGAGGCCTTGGTACTGTGTCCCAGAGACTGACGGAGTGTCCACGCCTGGCTCCCTCTTAGCCATCACTATGAAGACAGTCGTGGAGACCACGAAACTGCAACATATCTGAGGGCTGTCCAATAGATTCAGTGGCCCTTTTTGTTGGTGTCAATGCTTTAATGAGTTAATGCTGTGATCGAGCTCCAGCTTGAGCATAGGGCCTCAAGTTGAGGAGCAGCTGGGATGCTCTGTGAAGACAGACACCCGAGCTTCTGATTTGCAATTACTTGAAATGTTTATGTGTTTGCTGGTAGAATCTGTGTTCAGATGGCTGTTATCTTAAGCTCGATGCGAACTCAGAGCTGTGATTAATGTCCTGTTGGGCACTGCCCTGATTTAATAGGTAGCACGCCTGCCTTGGTTTCAGAATTCTGATCTGCTTAGCTGCAGCCATCTCAGCTGGTGCTGCACTCCAGCTTTCATTTGATGTTTCCAGAGAGTCACAGGAGCCTGTGGAGTAGTGATGATAAAACCCAGAAAGGCAGCCGCTCATCTATTTGACGAATAATGTGTTGAGCACCACTGTCCACCAGGTGGTGGCGGAAGTGCTGGGTACAGCACTGATGGGGACACAAGGCACCAGAGCTCAGGCCCACTAGGGGCCAGTGAGAGACAGATGAGTTCGGAAGATAATTGTCTGATGCTGGCCGTGCAAGGCATGAGAATTGAAACCGTGTCCTGGGCAGAAGTGACTTCTTCCCATTGAGTGGTTGGAGAGTGAGCGTTCACGGACAGGTAGTGGCTTCTGTCATGGCTCTAAGGTGGCCCTGAGCTTGGAATGTTTAAGAAGAGAAGGAAGGGCACAGGGTAGAGTGGAGAAGGGGTGCAGGAGGGGCTGAAGGTGTGCTCAGAGGGCTGGGCAGAATCAATTTCCATAAGCAGTGACAGAGTGCATTGGGCTCTTATTCTAAACTCGGGTTTGAAGCAGGAGAAGAACATCAAGATTCCTGCTTTACAGTTTTTTAAAGATGATTCGGGTTAGCTGACCATGTCTCAGAGTTGGGGTGAGGGATTGAAGAGAGAGATGAAAGAAGAATGGAAGCTCAGTTTAGGAGACCTCTGCCCAGGTGACAGCGCCTCATGGCTTGAGATAGGATGGTGCCATCAGGGTAGACGGCAGAGGGTCTATTGCAGATGCGGACTGATTTGAGAATTGTTTGGGTATAGAGTTGACAGGATTTACTGATGGGCTTGGGGGCACTGCAGAAAAGAGTCATCAAGGAAAACTCCTGAGTTAGGAGCTTGAGCCTCTGAGTGAATGGGAATGCTGCTTACCACAAACAGACGCCCTGGGAAAGGTCAGATTCAAGGGAAAGAACAAGAGTTCTTTTCTGGCTGTGTTACATGTGAAAGACCACTAGACACCCAAACAGAGATGCCAAGAAGGGATTTGGACAAAGGTGATGATTTCATAAGCCAGACGATATCTGAGCATCCTTCAAATGAAATCGTTGGAGCTCCACCCTGAATAGACCTTCCACCCTAAGGATGCTGACTTGAGACAGGCTGAAGTTATCTTACTCTTCTCCTGAAATCTTCAGAGTTCTTGCTTTTATTGAAGCGGGTCAATACAGACGGACTATATATGCCACTGCTCTTCTGAATCTTCATCCTGTATGTGAAACACACCTTTTTCAGTAATTTATGCCCCAAAGTCACTCACATGTGGAATTGTGTGTGGGGCAGCTTTCGCTGTAATGTTGGTGTTACGTGGGAAGTTTAAGATGAAGCAACACAAACCCCCATAAAATACATCTTAGACGTTTCTGTTCTAGAATTCCTCCAGCCAGCCCCCCAACAGGCCACCCTCAAGCTTATAAGCTCCCTTTTGTTGTCTCTCAAGTCACTTGAGTTCCCTCCACTCATCACTACTCGGGGAAATTCAGCCACTGCACTCTAAGGTCCAGAGCAGTTTAATTCTTTCCTTTCCCAGGCTGAGCCTACTTTTGAATTTACACAGATTAATTAATGCGCTCTGCTAAACAATGGGCCATCGACTTCAGGTCTAACTTCCAGCAGCACAAAGAACACGTAGAAGCTTGAAATGATCCAGTCTTCTTTCACAGTCTCTGAGAGGCAGAGGCAGCAGTGAAAGGACTTATTTCTCACTTCTGTGAAGTCTGTCACCCCGCCTTACAGCGGTGACTACGGTTGTATTCACAGTACATAACACTGGTTTCCTCTGTGTTGACTTAATAATAGTACAACCACTCTATTTTCCAAGGGCTCATTTTACCCCCAATGGACATTGCTGACTGATTTTTATATAGGATCTTATTCAATCCTACGCAACACTGTGCTATAGGAAATCTTTTTGCAGATGAGGAGATTGAGGCTCGAAGAGGTTACACAGCCAGGGGCAGTGGAACCTGGGTTGGAGTCTAGCCCAATCTCTCTCTCTCTCTCTTTTTTTTTTTTTTTTTGGTGGGGGACAGAGTCTCATTCTGTTGCCCAGGCTAGAGTGCAGTGGTGTGACCTCAGCTCACTACAACCTCCACATCCCAGGTTCAAGCAATTCTCTGCTTCTGCCTCCATAGTAGCTGGGACTGCAGGCATATACCACCACGCCCGGCTAATTATTTTTGTATTTTTGGTGGAGACGGGGTTTCACCATCTTGGCCAGGCTGGTCTTAAACTCCTGACCTCATGATCCACCCGCCTCGGCCTCCCAAAGTGCTGGGATTACACGTGTGAGCCACCACTCCCGGCCTAGCCCAATCTCTTAATGATGCCACACAATGTCCCATAGGGATGTAGCATGTAGATGCTCCCACTGTGGGACTGTAGGCATCATCATCATGAACTTCTTGGTGAAAATTATATGGAGACAATTGCAATGGTGATAGTAGCTGAGACTTGATGCTCACCTAATAGGTATTTTTTCTAAGTGTTTTATACATGCTAACACATTTGTATGCAAAACAATTCTATGAGGCAGGCTCTAGAATTATCATACTATTTTACAGCTAAGGAAACTGAGGACCAGAAATGTTAGGTAACTTTCCTAAGATGTCAGAGTGAAATGATTGGTGTAGGCTGGATTTGATCCCAGACAGTCTGGCTCCATGGGTCATGTTGTGTGGGGTTGGTTGGAGCTACGAGGGTTGGGTAAGGAGGCAGAACAACACCTCCTCCACCCTGGGTGCAGAGATGTCTTAGTCACAGCCCTGAGAATTGACAAATGGTAACCAGAATGAGGTGGGCTTTCCTGGACAGTTTTTCCCTAAACGATGACCCCACCCCTGCCCTATAAAACAGAGCAGCGTGGCTCACACCTGTAATCCCTGCACTTTGGGAGGCCGAGGCGGGCAGATCACCTGAGGTCAGGAGTTCAAGACCAACCTAGCCAACATGGCGAAACCCTATCTCTACTAAAAAATACAAAGATTAGCCAGGCATGGTGGTGGGCTCCTGTAGTCCCAGCTACTCAGGAGGCTGAGGCGGGAGAACTGCTTGAACCCAGGAGGCAGAGGTTACAGGCCATTGCACTCTGGCCTGGGCAGCAAAGCAAGACTCTATCTCAAAAACGAACAAACAAAAACCCACCACCAACAACAACAAAAACAGAGCAGGACAGTTTGTAAGTACCTGGAGTAACTCAGTATGTTATTTGGGCATTTTTATTGCTATTGTGGGAAGATGAAAAAGTAGAACACTTTCCATCTGACTGTTGTGTGGAAGTCATTTTTCCACATATTCTCACATTTATACACAAAGAAGTGGAGGCTCAGGGAGCATAAGTAGTCTATCCCAACGCTTCCAGATCTAGATATACGAACCTTCCAGGTACCCCAACGGTCCTCTCCTTGCCCCACCAGGGAGCTTATTACAGTATATTCAAATTTCCCTGGTGACTCATCTATCCTCTTCCCTAGACCAGTGAGCTCTAGGAGGGCCAGAAGAGTCTCTTATTCCCTGCTGGAGACCCTAGCCCAGTTCCTGACACATACTTTAAACTTTAATGCACATTTGTTGAATATGAAAAGGATTGAACCAACATGTGACCCGTCAGCAAATAAGTGGGAGAGTTCTGGTTGGTACCTTAGTTTCCATCTCTGTCAACAATGATCTCTTTTGTTGAACTGGCCTCTTTTCTGCCCAGTACCACTAAGCAGGGGGCTGGGCTGGGGCCAATGGTGCCTGTTGGCAAGTTTGGAGCAAGGGTTACTCGCAGGCATTGGTGTAGGTGGACATTTCCAGCTCTCTCCATCCCCTTCTCAGTTAAGACCCAGGCACAGAGCTACTCACATGCTGCAGTCTCATTCAGCCACCCCTAGGGCTCTCTATGCCAATGTGAAAGGCACTCAGAATGGTCAGTGTGTGCGCCTGCCACCTGGTGCGAGTTTGTCATTTGCCTGCTGCCCTCCATGTTCCCTGAGCCATGCCATATCCCAAATCTCCTGACCCTCTTAGCATGTAGCAGATAACAGCCTCTGTAAGCTGAGCAAAGGCCCCATTTAAACACCTATGGCCTGGGACAATCAGAGTTCTTTATAGCTCAATCTCTGCAGACAAATTCCTGCTTTAGGTAGGCAGGTAGAGTCAATGTGTTATTATCGGAGGGAGGACCTTTGAATTTATGCTTGTCCCTGTGTCCATGGGCAGAAGACAGCTCAAACTGAGCAGCCGTGGGTGACAGAGCAGAAATGAATCTTAGTCTTAGCATGCACTCCATGCTTGCTACTGTGCTAAGGGGTTTACAGACAAATATTAACTCATTTGCTTACAAATGTCAGCAGCAGATCGCACTTCCCAAATGCAATGTCATGTCAGACAGGTTGAGTAAGATGTCCATTGTCACACAGCTAGTTAGTAGCAGAGCTGGGAGTGCCCCATCTTATAGTTCACACTCTCTTTACCGCACTCCTGGAAAATCTATGGCCAAAGAATTGTGCACGTTGTGCATGTGAAATGAAAGGACTTGCTAAAAAAAAAAAACAAAAAAAAAAAACCAGACACAGTGGCTGTCAGGGAACTATGGATGCACTTATAGATGATTTTGTTTATTAAACTGTTTATTTTTAGCATCCTCTAAGTTAAAACAGTGTAGATGGTGCCTCAGGTGAAAAGATGACATGGCTTTTCAGACACGTTAAATTAGTAACCATGGGCACTGAACAGCAAATTCCATTTCCCAAGCCCTGGCCTGCTAGAAACTTTTCTGGGGGAAGTCTCTTCAATGAAACATTTATCTAGTGGCTTTGTTATGTTGCAGATAACGTTTTTTTCCTATGACTGGTCTTCCATCCAAATATTAAATTCCTTCCTGACTTTATAACTTGGATTTCCTAATCATTCTGCCTAAGGCACCACCTGGAGTAACTGGAGATTCACATAAGTTTGCTCCAGAGTCTCACAGATAAGGGAAAGTTATACAGGAGAATATCCATGAGTAATTGACACAAGACACATTTGCAGGAGTTATACAGGAGAATATCCATGTGTAATTGACACAAGACACATTTGCAGGAGTTATACAGGAGAATATCCATGAGTAATTGACACAAGACACATTTCCAGGAGTTATACAGGAGAATATCCATGAGTAATTGACACAAGACACATTTCCAGGAGTTACACAGGAGAATATCCATGAGTAATTGACACAAGACACATTTGCAGGAGTTACACAGGAGAATATCCATGTGTAATTGACACAAGACACATTTGCAGGAGTTATACAGGAGAATATCCATGAGTAATTGACACAAGACACATTTGCAGGAGTTATACAGGAGAATATCCATGTGTAATTGACACAGACACATTTGCAGGAGTTATACAGGAGAATATCCATGAGTAATTGACACAAGACACATTTCCAGGAGTTATACAGGAGAATATCCATGAGTAATTGACACAAGACACATTTGCAGGAGTTATACAGGAGAATATCCATGAGTAATTGACACAAGACACATTTCCAGGAGTTATACAGGAGAATATCCATGTGTAATTGACACAGACACATTTCCAGGAGTTATACAGGAGAATATCCATGAGTAATTGACACAAGACACATTTCCAGGAGTTATACAGGAGAATATCCATG